>JACXGK010002900.1:0-12000 GCA_016801125.1 Novumbra hubbsi
AGTCTGGGTCTGTATCTGTAGCCCATCAGTCTGTGTCTGTATCTGGAACCCATCAGTCTGTATCTGGAACCCATCAGTCTGTATCTGGAACTTATCAGTCTGGGTCTGTATCTGTAGCCCATCAGTCTGGGTCTGTATCTGTACCCCATCAGTCTGGATCTGTATCTGTAGCCCATCAGTCTGTGTCTGTATCTGGAACCCATCAGTCTGTATCTGGAACCCATCAGTCTGGGTCTGTCTCTGGAACCCATCAGTCTGTATCTGGAACCCATCAGTCTGGGTCTGTATCTGTAGCCCATCAGTCTGTATCTGGAACTTATCAGTCTGGGTCTGTATCTGTAGCCCATCAGTCTGGGTCTGTATCTGTAGCCCATCAGTCTGTATCTGTAGCCCATCAGTCTGGGTCTGTAGCCCATCAGTCTGTATCTGTACCCCATCTGGGTGGGCTGGAGGAAAACAGTTCCCCATCACAATGGTGTCAAGAAGGTTCACAACAAAGAAATGGATGCTTCCGAAGTGGTGCAAATAAACTATATATATTGCTATTTTAGATACTTTTCCTCCTTAACTTCAATTGATTCCTGAATGAATAATATATCTTTTACAGCATTTATTTCTCATACAAAAGGGATTTGTACATGTAGTATGCTCAGCATGCCATTAAAAGGGTTCCCTTGTCAGATTCCTCAAGTAGGACTCCAATTGTCAACCGTACTTCCTCTGATCGGGACATTCAATAGTTCGAAGTTTTCACCAACGTCTATCTGAAACATATCTTTTTGCTTCATGTACAGTGGGGAGAACAAGTATTTGATACACTGCAGATTTTGCAGGTTTTCCTACTTACCTTGTCTCTGAGTTCGTTATTCTTTCACTGTTGTGTGTTTGCACCGAGGTGCTTTACGAGTGATACTTCTCACTGCATACTCGCTTTCGTTCTGTCTCAGAGGAGTTATTTACTCTTACCAGTTCTATACGATAGGTACTAATAAATCCTATCTGGCATCGCATGCCTGCGTGTTGGTTCACTCATTCTATACACCGCTACACTTGGTCTGGGGCTCCATGCAAGATCTCACCTCGTGGGGCATCAATGATCATGAGGAAGGTGAGGGATCAGCCCAGAACTACACGGCAGGACCTGGTCAATGACCTAAAGAGAGCTGGGACCACAGTCTCAAAGAAAACCATTAGTAACACACTACGCCGTCATGGATTAAAATCCAACAGTGCACGCAAGGTCCCCCTGCTCAAGCCAGCGCATGTCCAGGCCCATCTGAAGTTTGCCAATGACCATCTGGATGATCCAGAGGAGGAATGGGAGAAGGTCATGTGGTCTGAGACAAAAATAGAGCTTTTTGGTCTAAACACCACTCACGTCGTGTTTGGAGGAAGAAGAAGGATGAGTACAACCCCAAGAACACCATCCCAACCGTGAAGCATGGAGGTGGAAACATCATTCTTTGGGGAAGCTTTTCTGCAAAGGGGACAGGACGACTGCACCGCATTGAGGGGAGGATGGATGTGGCCATGTATCGCGAGATCTTGGCCAACAACCTCCTTCCGTCTGTAAGAGCATTGAAGATGGGTCATGGCTGGGTATTCCAGCATGACAACGACCCAAAACACACAGCCAGGGCAACTAAGGAGTGGCTCCGTAAGAAGCATCTCAAGGTCCTGGAGTGGCCTAGCCAGTCCCCAGACCTGAACCCAATAGAAAATATTTGGAGGGAGCTGAAAGTCCGTACTGCCCAGCAACAGCCCCAAAACCTGAAGGAACTAGAGAAGGTCTGTATGGAGGAGTGGGCCAAAATCACTGCTGCAGTGTGTGCAAACCTGGTCAAGAATTACAGGAAACGTATGATCTCTCTATTTGCAAACAAAGGTTTCTGTATCAAATATTAAGTTCTGCTTTTCTGATGTATCAAATACTTGTGTCATGCAATAGAATGCTAATTAATTACTTAAAAATCATACAATGTGATTTTCAGGATTTTTGTTTTAGATTCCGTCTCTCACAGTTGAAGTGTACCTATGATAAAAATTACAGACCTCTACATGCTTTGTAAGTAGGAAAACCTGCAAAATCAGCAGTGTATCAAATACTTGTTCTCCCCAATGTACATTCATCTTATTTTTTTATTTCTGAGTAAAGTTCACATGAAGGGGTATCTGTGCCATTCATTTAGGGGTACAGACCAAATACCAACACTGTGGACGCTCGGAAACTGTAAATCCTCAGTGTCTCAACGCCACGGGGGGAATTAGTCTCCGCCCTATTCAGACCAGGAAGTGCCACCCCCTCTAGACCTCTATCACATCCGGAGAGAGATAGGGCATGACCATCCGGAGAGAGATAGGGCACGGAGATGAAGAGAGACACAGAGAGAATCAGAGAGCTTTGAAAGTATGTTGTGTCACTTCAAAGAAAGACTTGGGATGAAAGAAACTCAAGATTGTTTCCTGGTTCTTAGACCCACCTTTAAGCATAATGCCTGTGATGTAATAGTCTCCAGTTGATCTGCAGGGGCCTCTACATCATGTGAGGTTTGTGAAACGGCTAGCAAAATAAACAGTTATATACAGCACATGATGTTGAAATCAATTCTGCCAAGACTGGATTGTGAGCACTAATCTAAAACGTGCTTGATGTTGAGTCAGACACAATTGTACAACTTCTGGGAACATTTGAACACACACACAGTCTTCGTAACAAGTACTTAGGACACAAGTTAGTTTTACTCATGTACAGTCCATGTATGGTGCATTACTGCATCTAAATGCAATTACTGCTGTCTACAAAGCCACAACATCAGTAGTTATAATACATCTTCATGTGCCTGTTGATGAGATTTTAAGCATTCTCACTTTCGAGAAATAATTTCGAGGGATTTTTCCGCACAGAAATGTTATTATTTTGCAGTGAGTCACTGCCCAGAGGAGAAACCATAGCTGCTGCTGTTTAGTCTGGACCACATTGCCCTCAGGATGTTGCATTACAAAAACTGAAACTGGGAGTGAAAACATTTCATTACAGCAGCCTTTGTCATCTTTTAAGAGAGAGACCTAATTAAAAAAATCTGTGAAATCTATTATTAAGTGTTCTTATTTTTTTTTCTTTTGTATTGGATTAAAGTTAGTACATTTAGATTTTTTTGCATTTAGATTTTCCTTTCCATATCTTGTTTCAAACCTCGACACCTATAACTTTAACCTTCAGATGATATGCCCAGGCAAAAGGCCTTGTCAAAATAAATTGGACCATTTGATCGTCCTCTGCAGTCCACTGTTACAGGGTGTGTTGGAGAACAACACTCTTCAGTCACGTCATTGGCTGGTTGGAGTCCACTGTTACAGGGTGTGTTGGAGAACAACACTCTTCAGTCACGTCATTGGCTGGTTGGAGTCCACTGTTACAGGGCTCATTGGAGAACAACACTCTTCAGTCACGTCATTGGCTGGTTGGAGTCCACTGTTACAGGGCTCATTGGAGAACAACACTCTTCAGTCACGTCATTGGCTGGTTGGAGTCCACTGTTACAGGGTGTGTTGGAGAACAACACTCTTCAGTCACGTCATTGGTTGGTTGGAGTCCACTGTTACAGGGCTCATTGGAGAACAACACTCTTCAGTCACGTCATTGGCTGGTTGGAGTCCACTGTTACAGGGCTCATTGGAGAACAACACTCTTCAGTCACGTCATTGGCTGGTTGGAGTCCACTGTTACAGGGCTCATTGGAGAACAACACTCTTCAGTCACGTCATTGGCTGGTTGGAGTCACCTGGTTATCTGTCCACCTGCGTCACACATGCCGGTGGCCCAGTCACACATTACAATGTCTGAGGTCTGGAGGACTCCAAGAAACACAAACCCACTGGCTGGTATGTATCTCACGGTGTCTCCTGTCTTACAGGCCTTCCATACTGGACTCCACTATAGGCTCAGAGGTGTCATGCTAGTTAATTGGTCCACAAGCACACCTCCTGTCTGGTTGTAAACACACACACACTCAAGTGCGGCCGTACACACACATTTACGTGCGCCCGTACACAGACACCCACGAAAGCACAAACGCGCACAACACATCCAAGCGTTCGCACATTCCTCCTCTGCCGTGTCTCCGTTCTGCTTACAGAGAAAATATGAATACGAGCTTTTGTTTGCTTTGCTCTAATTAGGCCCTTAATTAATATTGTCGGCTCAAGACCGGGCCTCAAATCAGCCTGGCAAATTAAAGAGACAGTGTGTGTGGAACAGCAACAGCGGTTCTGAGGGTCCTGTTACAAGCTAAACTGAAGTGAGAGACAGTGGGAGGACAGAGGAAGGATACGTTCCCTTGTTGACAAAGCCAGGCCTTAAATAACGTTGGAACCGGATCTCTGACGCCTGGTGCCTGTGAACATGACAAGACATCCCTGTCTCTGTTCCAAATGGCACATTGTTCCCTACACAAAGAATGACATTCGAACAGAGACCCCCTAAAAGGTGGTGCGGTAGTATACAGTACTTTCATTTGGACCTCTGTTGATTTAGACCCAGAGCTGCAGAGTAGAGGCGGAATGGAGTCACACTACAGTCAAGGCTGTGGAAGTAAGTGTAATGAATGCACACAGAGAGGGATGGCTGGATCCAAGCGCAGAGCACACAAGAGGTATTTTGAATGTACAAAGATATATCAAGGGACAGACTGGCCCAGAGTCAAAGAGCAGGCAGAAGGTCGTGACTGGGTATCAAGGTAGACAAGAGGCCAAAGTACTGAAGAGGATTGTCCAGAGAGGTCAGGCAGGAAGATATTCGTCAGGATAACAAAAGAGATTTTCACACTCATCTAAGGCGAGGGAATTATACTGCACAAACAGGCTTAGTAGAGTTGCAAATCACACCAACAAGACCTCACCAGGACAGGGTGTAATTGACTAGGCTAAATAGAGGCTGTCAGGAGAAGAAGGAGACACAGGTGAGTGGTGTTTGCTGATTAGTACTCAGGTGATTTGGATCAGCGGTGAGGGTGGCGTTCAAGGGACTGGGTGAATGGCCAAGGATGAGTTGTGGAGGCTGACCTTACAGTAAGGTCAATTTATTTCTATAAAGGGGTATTTTTTAGTCACATGTCATTGTTATATGTATGGGGGTATTTCATCAAGGCAAAAGATTACACTTCTTAAGACAAATGCTGATTGAAATCCTTAAAAGAGATTTGAATGTTCTTTAGTTTCTACAAGGGGAACAGCAGAAACAATGAGTTTATGACTCCAAAGAGCCATAAATGCTAAACAGATTTAAGATAGCTATTTTGGTAATTTAGCTAACGTTATACCATACTTCTGGTTAATTGAAATTCATAGCCTGATCTGAAATGCCGTATAAACATTGTAACTGTTATTTAATAACTATTGTAGCTGGAAACAACTGATTTTCAATGGAATACCTGCATAGGTGTTCAGAGGCTTGTTAACCGCAACATCATTCCTGTGTTCTAATGGTACATTAAGTTTGCTAATCCAAGTGAATCAATTTAAAAGGCAAAAGTAGTGAAAACTATTTTTCTTTATTATGGCAGCAATGCTGAACACTTTTGTGCTGATTAAAGAAGTCGCCCTTCTATAGCATCAGCATTTGTGTGTTCAATTACAGGCTCAAATTGTCCAGAAACTTAGAGTATTCTTCTGAAACTCGATGGTCTAGTAACATTCTGAGGAAAGAAGGCTTTACTATGTGAGAAATTGACAACAAAAAAAATCTAACAATGTGCCTTGGTGCACAATTGAGCAAGGGGCGAATAGATTAGTGTCTTGTTGGAGAAACAGATGCCTAACAGTTTCACAGCTAGCAGATTCATTAAATACACTGAAACATTAGTTGAGAACGGAAACAATTGTCAATGGAAACTAAATAACCAACCAAGTAAACAAATAAAATCACAGGCTGTTCAAATGTGTGTGAATTTCATTCAATAACAATATGACTTAAGCTGCCGCTGGCTAGCATGTGGAGGTCTGTTGGCTAGCATGTGGAGGTCTGTTGGCTAGCATGTGGAGGTCTGTTGGCTAGCATGTGGAGGTCTGTTGGCTAGCATGTGGAGGTCTGTTGGCTAGCATGTGGAGGTCTGTTGGCTAGCATGTGGAGGTCTGTTGGCTAGCATGTGGAGGTCTGTTGGCTAGCATGTGGAGGTCTGTTGGCTAGCATGTGGAGGTCTGTGCAACCCTCCAAGGATGAGCTTCCCAGGAACCATCAGTGACCAACTGCCCAACCGGTCATGCTGGGTGACTCCGCAGTCAGCACAACGTTCACCATGACGTCTGGAACACCTGTGCAGCTTGAATGGACTGCAGGTACCGCCTCATGCTCCCAGTAGTGACAAGGGCCCTAGCAAAAAAACAACTGAAGAATTAGTCAGGAAGCATAAGGGAGAGCAATTGTCTGTGTTCACCACCTACAAAACAATTTTTAAGGGCTTTCTTGTTGTTGCCCCTCAAGGGCCCCTATCGTCACTTTCATTTGCACCACAGCAGGTGACATCGATTCACAATCCCTTCTGCTTTCGAACTGGACAGACTGATATCTCTGAAGTTTATTTGACTTGGTGTTACACTCCGATGATTACATGTTGCTTTCATCTTTTGGAGCCGTGTATTTCCTTCATCAAGACCCAATGATTTAGGTGTATCCTTTATTCTTTAGAGCAGTGTATATATAATTACACCCAGTATAAATAAAAACCTTCTGTATAAACGCACTAAGCTAATGGTGCTGGGCAGCAAGATATAGCCTACTATTTTATGATTAGCATCTAACACCGGCGATCTATCTGTTATATATTGTTAGCATCTAACACCGGCAATCTATCTGTTATATATTATTAGCATCTAACACCGGCGATCTATCCGTTATATATTATTAGCATCTAACACCGGCGATCTATCCGTTATATATTATTAGCATCTAACACCGGCGATCTATCCGTTATATATTATTAGCATCTAACACCGGCGATCTATCTGTTATATATTATTAGCATCTAACACCGGCGATATATCTGTTATATATTGTTGGCATCAAACACTGGCGATCTATCTGTTATATATTATTAGCATCTAACACCGGCGATCTATCCGTTATATATTATTAGCATCCTTTCACCGGCGATCTATCCGTTATATATTATTAGCATCTAACACCGGCGATCTATCCGTTATATATTATTAGCATCTAACACCGGCGATCTAGCTGTTATATATTATTAGCATCTAACACCGGCGATATATCTGTTATATATTGTTGGCATCAAACACTGGCGATCTATCTGTTATATATTATTAGCATCTAACACCCGCGATCTAGCTGTTATATATTATTAGCATCTAACACCGGCAATCTAGCTGTTATATATTATTAGCATCTAACACCGGCGATCTTGCTGGTATAGAAGGTGTGGTTTGGATTTCCCATTTTAATGTAGAATTAAATCGTTTTATATGCATTTGTTTGGTAGCCTAGTGGCACTGGACAGCGTTAGCACGGTCAATCACTTGCTATTTAGAAGTGTTTCTTACCCATGAGGATTAACAGGGCCATCTCAGCTTACTACCTTTACTTTTGTTTTCTCAAGAGCTTCTTTTGCGGAGACTGATAACACTATATCAATGTAAATGAGTGTGAATGTGTCGACGATAACAAGGAACTTGTCAAGTACTCTATTTATAAAAAATATTTCGCCAATACTGTATGAAACATAATTACCAATGTGCTTTTATACTGTGGTCATTTTACAAACGTTTAATACCAAAATGACTTTAAAACCAGCTACAAGCTTTCATTGTTTGATTTAAAAATGTCGCATTGCCAGGTTTTCAGCCGACAATATGAACTAGGTCCTAATTTACTGTGGGAGCAACATGCTAAAAAGGCTATATGACACATCAAAGCGTAGGGAAAATAACTAGGTAAATGAACCTCTGCATCCCAAATGAATCCAAAGCGCACTGCTTTTGACCAAGGCTCTCCAGCCAAAAGTAGCACACTAAGCAGGGCATGGAGTTTAATCTGGGAAGTCCAGTAAGTGTAAGGTGTGTAAACATAAATAACCCTGGCTACTCATGGTGTTTGGGCCCAACGGCGTCTCTCTGCCACCCCACATTCTCATTTCCAGACACACAAAACCAAAAGTGGTCTCCAGGGCTGAGTGAACAGTAACACATGAAGGCTGTCTTTGTCCGCTAGCTGTGACTGGGACTACGGTTCGGTAGCGCTGGTAGCTCTCCGTTGCCTCCGATGTCCCCCTGCAAAACAGGAGGCTGTCGCGCCGGAGGTGTCAGCTCGGGTGACGCCGGTGCCCCCTGTCGCACCCTCCCGCAGGGTCGGCGAGCGTCTACACGTGTAGCAAGAGCCACGGAGGAGGTTAAGGGTTCGTGTAGGACAACTGTCGTGACGCGCCCTAGCTCGTCAGAAACGGTCAAGGTCTTGTTGTGTTTCTGGAGTCAAGCGCGACTGTGACACTGGGCTAGCTGACACCGCACTCTGGTCCGAGGAACTGACAAAAACAAACGGGAAATGGAGGCAAGATCTATTTACTGACCTGAGTCCATGCGGGCAGAGAGGAGCGTGCTCAGACACAAACACGCTCTCTGGCCGGGTGGAATCAGTGTTTCCTACAGCGTGTTTTCACTCAGACTTTTTCTGGCTTTGCTGACAGCATCACAGTTCTATAAAGCTGTCAGTATCACCGGAGGCCCCTGGTCGTCTGCTGGTGTATATCCCTCTCAATTGTCAACGATTCCGAATGTCTATTAGCAAGTCCACCTGCGTGTGTGTTTTTGTGTCACTGCTTGTGTACGTGTGTGTGTTTGTGTGTGCCTGCATGTGTACGTGTGTGTTTGTGTGTGCCTGTGTGTGTACGTGTGTGTTTGTGTGTGTTTGTGTGTGCCTGCATGTGTTCGTGTGTGTGTGTTCACATGGGGGTGTGTCTGGAAAATCTAATACGACATGTATACTATTCAATCATGACTCTCAGGCGTGCAGAAAGACATGTATACTATTCAACCATGACTCTCAGGCGTGCAGAAAGACTTGTATACAACCAAGACTCTTTAACTTGCAAAAAGACATTTATACAACCATGACTCTTTAACTTGCAGAAAGACATGTATACAACCATGACTCTTTAACTTGCAGAAAGACATTTATACAACCATGACTCTGTAACTTGCAGAAAGACATTCATACAACCATGACTCTTTAACTTGCAGAACGACATTTATACAACCATGACTCTTTAACTTGCAGAACGACATTTATACAACCATGACTCTTTAACTTGCAGAACGACATGTATACAACCATGACTCTTTAACTTGCAGAACGACATGTATACAACCATGACTCTTTAACTTGCTGAACGACATGTATACAACCATGACTCTTTAACTTGCAGAACGACATGTATACAACCATGACTCTTTAACTTGCAGAACGACATTTATACAACCATGACTCTTTAACTTGCAGAACGACATTTATACAACCATGACTCTTTAACTTGCAGAACGACATTTATACAACCATGACTCTTTAACTTGCAGAACGACATTTATACAACCATGACTCTTTAACTTGCAGAACGACATTTATACAACCATGACTCTTTAACTTGCAGAAAGACATTTATACAACCATGACTCTTTAACTTGCAGAAAGACATTTATACAACCATGACTCTTTAACTTGCAGAAAGACATTTATACAACCATGACTCTTTAACTTGCAGAAAGACATGTATACAACCATGACTCTTTAACTTGCAGAACGACATGTATACAACCATGACTCTTTAACTTGCAGAACGACATTTATACAACCATGACTCTTTAACTTGCAGAACGACATGTATACAACCATGACTCTTTAACTTGCAGAACGACATTTATACAACCATGACTCTTTAACTTGCAGAAAGACATTTATACAACCATGACTCTTTAACTTGCAGAACGACATTTATACAACCATGACTCTCCGGCATGCTGGAATGCATGTTGACATCTGGGATTAAATCCCAAATCTTTCCAGAGCTCACTTAATGTATATTCTGAGGTCTTTTTCCAGTGCTGATGACCCCTGGCCAAGCCAAATGGCGAGCCTGTACACACCCTAGATACAGCTGGTTCTGCTCCAGATTGAGTCTGGACAGTATTCTTTAGGGGTTAGGGAGGTGACTGCAAGTGTTAGGTTTTTCTGTGTTTGGATGCTTGTGTTTGTTTGTGTCCTGTGATTCTGTCTCTGTCTTTCTCTTTCGGTTTTTCTGTCTGTCCTCTTGTTTCTGTCTTCAGTCTTTGTCTGTCTTTCTTTCTGTCTGTCTTATTTTCTCTTTCTGTCTGTCTTCATGTCTCTGTCGGTCTGTTACTGTCTTTCTGTCAGTCTTCCTGTCTCTGACTTCAGTCATTGTCTGTCTTTCTTTCTGTCTGTCTTTCTGTCTGTCTTCCTGTTTCTGTCTGTCTGTTACTGTCTTTCTCTCTGTTTTCCTGTCTCTGTCGGTCTGTGTCTGTGTGTCTTTGTCTCTCTCTCTGCTTCTCTCTGTCTGTTGGTCTGTCCCTTTCTGTCTGTCTTTGTCTGTTGATCTCATCTTGTCTTTCTGTCATTCGATCCATCGGTGTAACAAAGACTTAGGTGTATTTGTATTTTCCAGCCCCTTACCAACGACCACCTGTCTGACTAGCCCATGTTTCTTAGCATGTTCTGCCCAGGCCAAGCCAAACAGTGTTGGGCTCTCATCCAGTCTACAACTGCCTTTGGGCTGGAGGGTTGGGCGGCACACAATTCTCCCAGAAATGCCAGGCCCGAGACCATAGAGGCATATTGCTAATATAGAAATTAAATTAACCATTTAATTACTTCTCCCAAAGCTTGTGTGTTTAAGACACAGACGTCTTTCTGGTTTTACCACCAGGTATGTCTGTGTGATTAACCCGTGTCGGATCCCAAAGATTTTGTCCGAGCATATTTTCACCAAAATGAATGTAGAGCCTGAATGGTTTGAAATCTGTATTATAACGACACCAAAAAAGACCACTCTTATTGATATGGATTGTGTATTTTCTTCTATCATGTCAAAGTGTCACTATGTAATGTTTGTCTGGACGAGGGGGCAGGGCACAGGCACAGAGGTGTTCAAACAAAAGGTTATTTTAATAAACACACTTGCATAAATAAGACGTCAAACCGGAACGTCACACAAAACAATGACAGACAGGAAACACTGGGCAAGAGGAACAAAAATGGGGACATCAGGCAAGCCAGGCAGAGCAGACAAGACTGATCTAGACAGCAGTGGAACCAATAAACACAGGGGAACCCAACAGAACATAGAAACCAGGCACAGCAGACAAGAATATTCTAGACAGCAGTGGAACCAATAAACACAGGGGAACCCATCAGAACATAGGAACCAGACAAGACTAATCTAGACAGCAGTGGAACCAATAAACACAGGGGAACCAAACAGAATATAGAAACCAGGCACAGGAGACAAGACTAATCTTGACAGCAGTGGAACCAAACAGAACATAGAAACCAGGCACAGCAGACAAGACTATTCTAGACAGTAGTGGAACCAATAAACACAGGGGAACCAAACAGAATATAGAAACCAGGCACAGCAGACAAGACTAATCTAGACAGCAGTGGAACCAATAAACACAGGGGAACCAAACAGAACATAGAAACCAGGCACAGCAGACAAGACTATTCTAGACAGCAGTGGAACCAATAAACACAGGAGAACCAAACAGAACATAGAAACAGAGAAACTAGAACTGAAGCCCATAGGACATAGAAATGCTGTGATACATCAACAGATTTTGTGTATTAGAATACCTGAGATTAGACCATTTCTGGACCCTATTGTCATAATAAAAAAAAACGTGTTTGTTGTATTAGTGTACTGATTTAACATATTCGACTTTCGGCCGAGAAAAGCATTTTCAAAAGTTTGGTTCAGTGCTAGT
>JACXGK010002900.1:19593-49946 GCA_016801125.1 Novumbra hubbsi
AAAGGTAACCAATGAGGGGCAGTGACAAAGGTTATCAATGAGAGACAGTGACAAAGGTAACCAATGAGGGGCAGTGACAAAGGTTATCAATGAGAAACAGTGACAAAGGTAACCAATGAGAGGCAGTGAAAAAGGTAATCAATGAGAGGCATTGACAAAAGTAATCAATGAGAGGCAGTGACAAAAGCAATCAATGAGAGGCAGTGAAAAAGGTAATCAATGAGAGGCATTGACAAAAGTTATCAATGAGAGACAGTGACAAAGGTAATCAATGAGAGGCAGTAACAATGGTAACCAATGAGAGGCAGTGACAAAAGCAATCAATGAGAGGCAGTGAAAAGGTAACCAATGAGAGACAGTGAGAAAAGTTATCAATAAGAGGCAGTGACAAAGGCTATCAATGAGAGGCAGTGACAAAAGCAATCACTGAGAGGCAGTGAAAAAGGTAATCAATGAGAAGCATTGACAAAAGTAATCATTGAGAGGCAGTGGCATAGTAGTCACTGAGAGGCAGTGACAAAGGTAATCAATGAGAGGCATTGACAAAAGTAATCAATGAGAGGCATTGACAAAAGTAATGTAAGGATTGTTCGTGAACAGGCGATGGTGTGGATCCAATTGCACGACTGAGGAAAACAACTCCTGAGGGGGATAGACGTAAGGATCCGTAGTGGTAACAGTAGTAGTAGAATGTTGCACTCGGATTACCGATGAAGACCAAACCTCACGACACTGGCGGAGATGGGCGTGGACCGATGGGACAGCCACGTCACGTTCCTGAGCCGGGAACAGAGGCGGAGGGTATCCGAGGCAGACGTGGAACGGGGACATTCCCGAGGAGGCGTTCACCAGGGTGTTCTGCGCGTGATCCACCCACGGCAGGTGGGTGCTCCAGTCGGTCTGGTCCGCAGACGTGACCGTGCGCAAGGCAGCCTCCAACTCCTGATTGGTGCGTTCAAACTGACCGTTGGACTGAGGATGGTAACCAGACGTCAGGCTCACGGTGGCACCCAGCCCGTGGCAGAAAGCCTTCCACATCTGGGAAGCGAACTGGGGTCCGCGGTCCGTCAGGATGTCACGAGGAATGCCGTGGGGGCGGAGAACGTGTGTCACCAGGAGGTCAACCGTCTCGCGGGCAGAGGGAAGTTTGGGAAGCGCCACAAAATGTGCCATCTTGGAGAACCGGTCCACAATCGTCAGGATGGCGGTCATACCATTGGAGAGGGGAAGACCGGTGACAAAATCCATGGCGATGTGTCACCAGGGACGGCACGGAATCGGCAGGGGCTGTAATAAGCCAGCAGGAGGATGAGTGAACGTCTTGCTCCGAGCGCACTCGGGGCAGGCAGACACAAACTCCCGGGCATCACGGGATAAGGTGGGCCACCAAAAATGCTGGCGGAGAAACGACAGCTTTCGATTCACTCCCGGATGGCAGGTCAGATGGGAGGAATGTGACCACGTAAGCACCTCCTTGCGCACCGAATCGGGGACAAAGAGTCGGGACAAAGTTTTCAATGAGAGGCAGTGACAAAAGTAATCAATGAGAGGCAGTGACAAAGGTAATCAATGAGAGGCAGTGACAAAAGCAATCAATGAGAGGCAGTGACAAAAGCAATCAATGAGAGGCAGTGAAAAAGGTCATCAATAAGAGGCATTGACCAAAGTTATCAATGAGAGACAGTGACAAAGGTAATCAATGAGAGGCAGTAACAATGGTAACCAATGAGAGACAGTGACAAAAGTTATCAATGGGAGGCAGTGACAAAAGTAATCAATAAAAGGCAGTGACAAAAGTTATCAATAAGATCCAGTGACAAAGATAATCAATAAAAGGCAGTGACAAAAGTTATCAATAAGAGACAGTGACAAAGGTAATCAATGAGAGGACGTGAAAAAAGCAATTAATGAGAGGCAGTGACAAAAGGTAACCAATGAGAGGCAGTGACAAAGGTAACCAATGAGAGACAGTGACAAAGGTAATCAATAAGAGGCAGTGACAAAGGTAATCAATAAAAGACACAGACAAAGGTTATCAATGAGAGACAGTGACACAGGTTATTATTGAGAGACAGTGACAAAAGCAATCAATGAGAGGCAGTGACAAAAGTAATCAATGAGAGGCAGTGACAAAGGTAACCAAAGAGAGGCAGTGACAAAGGAAACCAATGAGAGTAGATTGAATGTCCCCGTGTCAGGATGCGCTGAAGGATCCACTGGGTTTCCTGGTTCGTCAGAAGTGACTTCCTCTTTTCTCCGCCCTTTACTACATGTAGGCTATCGTTTTCCTTGTTAAGAATTATATTGGAAGAGAAAAGGCGTGCACATGTTAAAAGATCATGTGCTCTTTAGTGCTGTTTTATTTCATTTCGATCATCCTACACATTTGTTTGGGATCCATTCTGTAAATATTCAGACACACATATGCCAGAATGACTGTGTTTTGCCACACAAGCACCTTACATTTTTTTAAACAAGGTCCTTTAAGGGCAGATGATTGAGTAATTAGCTATTCATTTGATCCAAGGCCCAGTATGACACCAATAAGGGTAGAACACCTCTACTTTGGATGTCCTTTTCAAGAAAAGCCTGTGGCACTATCCTGTAGAATCTGATGGAAGCAGAGCTACTGGTCTTGCTAACTTTGACACAAAACACCTTACTCCTGGCCTGTTTCTTGGCAAACATTTTGCTTGATAATAACTAGATATAAACACACACATCCAACCTTTCATTCAGCACTTCTAGTACAGGGAGTGGTGATCATTCAGGTGGAGTAAAGAGGGCAATTTGCTCAGGTTTTCTCCAATGCAATCTGATGCAAAGCGTCATAGCTCATTGATTTTCAGTGCCACCACTTTCTGACAACCCAACAACATAATCCAGGCCACATGTGCCCACAAATGCCCCTCTTGAGTAGGTAAAGGATGGATTTCAGTTTGAGGAAGCTGCCATTAAATGTAAAATAGGGTGTCAGAATCATGATCAGAATCAGCTTCATTGCCAATTTTCACATACAAGGAATTTTCTTTGGTGTATTCCAAGAGAGTACTTATCTGGAGTTGTTTTTTACAGGAATTTTGAGGGACTTCATGTTGTGTTTGCTAATCCAAGATTATTATTTTAAAAAGCTATGTGATCATTAGAAAAACATTTTGCAATTATGTTTGCATAGCTAAAACCGATTCTGTTAATTAAAGAATTAGTAATACTGGCCATCTTTAGACTATTTGAATAACCAGAGCATCAGCAATTGTTGGTTTTGATTACAAACTAAAATTGGCCAGAAACAAATTACTTATTTTTCTCAGTCTATTCCAGTTCTGAAAAGTGAGGATTATTCCATGTGAGCAATTATCAAGAAACTGAAGTTCTCGTACAACTTTGAGTACTACTCCTTTCACAGAACAGCGTAAACTGTCTCTAACCAGAATAGAAGGAGTGGGAGGCCCTGATGCCCAACTTAGCAAGAGGAAAGATACATGTGTCTAGTTTGAGAAACAGACGCCTTACAGGGCCTCAGCTGGCATCTTAAATGAATAGTACGGGCAAAACACTTGTCTCAATGTCAACAGTGAAGATCAACTTCTGGCCAATAAAAAGAAAAGATTATGTTGGTCAAAAAAGCACAGACACTGGACAGAGGAAGACTGGAAATAAAAGCCAGCATCCCGGAGTCGCCTTTTCACTGTTGACATTGAGTCACAGTGGTTGCACGCAGGTTCATTCAGGCGTGACATAGAAAATAGGTGAATTCTTATACAATCATAGACAGGTGCATCTAAATAAATTTGAATATCGTGGAAAAGTTCCATAATAAAAATAAAAAAGATATATTCTATAAACATTACATATCAATTCAAACATTAGTGAATGTAATGGGCTGGCCAGGACATGCGCCATTCTGCGCAGGCATTCTATCTGAACCCTTTTCTTTTTGAACGCACCTCAGACACTTTGGACTGATTACGCGCACCTGTTTTCACGTGGTGATTTGTGTGGGTATATATGTCCTATTGGTTTGTCACTTGGTGTTGTTTCGTTGTTGTATGTTAGCTGTCAAAAGTAAGTACACGTCACATTTGGTGTTTGTTAAATTTTTCTCTAAGCTGTATTGTCCACATAAATCCCACGTAAATCCACGTAATCATAAATTCACATGGTTCCAGCCCTCCACACACCTGTGGTTCTCCACACACCTGTGGTTCCAGCCCTCCACACACCTGTGGTTCTCCACACACCTGTGGTTCCAGCCCTCCACACACCTGTGGTTCTCCACACACCTGTGGTTCTCCACACACCTGTGGTTCCAGCCCTCCACACACCTGTGGTTCTCCACACACCTGTGGTTCCGGCCTTCCACACACCTGTGGTTCCGGCCCTCCACACCCCTGTGGTTTCGGCCCTCCACACCCCTGTGGTTCCGGCCCTCCACACACCTGTGGTTTCGGCCCTCCACACACCTGTGGTTCCAGCCCTCCACACACCTGTGGTTCCGGCCCTCCACACACCTGTGGTTCCAGCCCTCCACACACGTGACACCAGGTGTCTTTTAAAAATAATCTTTGTTTCAATGATGGTCATCAAGACTTTTCGTTCATGTAAATAAAAATACCCGTATCTGAAAATATTTGAATAATATTTTCGTTAGAAAGGCTGAGAAAGGCTCAGCTAATTAACTTAAAACACCTAACCGGTTTCCTAAGTATGTTACTTTATGCCCTTAATACTTGGTACTTTCCTCTTGACAATACCCCATAGATTATCTATGGGACCATATATTCTCTATGGTCAATCAAGCACAGCAATACTATGTTCAGCAAACCAGTTACCAGTTGTTTTGGCACTGTGGACAGGTGACAAGTCCTGCTGGAAAAGGAAATCAGCATCTCCATAAAGCCTGTCAGCAGATGGAAGTATGAAGTGCTCTAACATCTCCTGGTAGATGGCTGCACTGACTCTGGACTTGATAAAGATGACGTGGCCAAATCATCACTGATTATAGAAACTTCACACTCCACTTCAAGAAAATTGGATTATGTGCCTCTCTGCCTCCAGACTATGGGACCTTGATTTCCAAATGTAATGCAAAATGTACTTTCATCTGAAAAGAGGACCTCTGAAAAACGGTCCAGTTCTTTTTCTCCTTTGCCCAGGTAAGATGCTTCTGATGTTGTCTCTAGTACAGGAGTGGATGGACACTAGGAACGCAACATTTATGGCCCACTTCCTGAACACAATCTGAGTGTGGTGGCTCTTGATGATGCACTGACTCCAGCCTCAGTCCTTTCCTTGTGAAGCTCCCCAAGTTCTTGAATCAGCTTTGCTTGACAATCCTCTCAAAGCTTCAGTCATCCCTGTTACTTGTGAACCTTTTCCTAACACACATTTCCCTTCCAGTCAACTTTCCATGAATATGCTTTAATACAGCGCTCTGGGAACAGCCGGCCCTTTCAGCAATGACCTTCTGTGGCTTACCCTCCTCCTGGGGGGTGTCAATGAGTGTACAGCAGAATTCAAATCAAATGATAGTGTAATTTTTTTAGATGCACCTTTACAATCAAATACATTCCAAAAAAAGAACCAAACTTTTCTTTCACGTGATGTACTTTTATATGCTGATGAATGGACTACAAAAACCCATTTGGAATTCATGATACCACAAATATTCATGATAACACAAATAGTTTTAATTAATACAGAGAAAATGTAGCTGTAAAATCAAACAAATGTATTTTATAAACCCATTTTTACATCTGCAGTTGTTACCATGTACTTAAACAGAATCCCATAAATCCAAAAGAGCAAGCAACAAAACTAAATTGACACACAGAGGCTGGGAAAACCCCCATAGTAGTTCTGCACTGCTATTGCACCGTTTGCATTTCAGAAGACTCATGTTGACTCAAAATGACCAACCAACAGATGTAATTGAGATTGATACTGTAATATAAAGATTACCTGAACACAAACATCCAGGCCTCAGTTAAACCTTGTTACTACAGCCCATCGTTTTTCTTGGTAACATGAACATGCTACAATCTACCACATTAATATGCAAAAGCTACTAGTTGAACACATTTGAGACTTTACACTTTCATCCATGTGCCCTAGAGTGATGCAGGTTAGGCCTGGTAGGCTATGAACAGGCCGGGGTTAAAGCCTGCTAACCAGAGACTCTGGGGGCCTTGCGACAGAACCGGTGGAGCCATAGAGGTGATCCCCTGGTCATCACACACAGTCTGCCTTTCACCTCCTTCTGGGCACACAAAGGGGAACTTATCCAAAGCCCCCCCCCCACTCCCCCCTCTTCATTATGACTGGGAGCCTGGTCCCAGTGCAGGATAATAAAAACCTGCCTGACTGAACGGATCCTGCCAGAGGGGAGAGGAGATCCAACCTGTAGCTTTACCCCTGGCTGGTAGCAGTGCAGCGCGTCAAGGATGGCTAGACAGTTACATCTGTAGGAAGCTAGGTGGCAGTGTTCAGCAGTGAGCGTGAGTCGGGTCTACAGGATCTGTAATGAGATGCAACTGCGTTCTATATGTCAGTGTTTTCCTTTTGTTTCCATGGCATTTAAAGATTGTTTCCAAATGACTAGTGAATATTTACATTTTTTATATCAAAGCCTTCCTATAGTCATGCTAATTACGAATATTGAAATAACCCAAAGAGAAAACATGATTAGTGGTTTGTGTTTGTTCCACAGCAGCATATCAACCAGTCAGGTTTTCTCTTTTGGGTTCAGCAATGTACATTGCCTATTTTTGTCAGTTATAATTCATTACAAAGTGGTGAAACGATTAGATCAGACCCGGTTGATGAAATGCTACACTGGTCTGCCCATCCATCATGGCGGTTTACTCTGCCCCTGTCAAGCCAACTCAACAGCAAAGTCTCGAACACGGAAAAATCATGTGGCAAACGAATAATCTCTTGGCATATATGACAGGGCAACATTTGTTAGTTCTCCCTCAAATTGAAAAGAACTGGTCAGCCTAAAAAGTACAGCAGAAAAGCTGAAAAAATAAGCAAGGTTCAATGTGACAACATGACTGGAGACCAAAATAGGAAGAAAGCTAAAGCCAGTCAACACAATTTGGGTCGGCATTAATCCCAATAAATACTAAAGTGCTTGAGTAAGCTATGGAGACCACGGCCGTCCCTGGCCCAACGACACTCACGGTCTTCTCCACCAGCTACAACATGTCTGTGACCTCATATCGCGTAGCGTTCAGACTGACCACTAGTCACCCTGGCTCCTTTTACATGTCAGACAAGCGCTGACGCAGGAGAACAGCGTCTCCCATTCTGCCCGTGCTGTCTGCCCTGGATCTGTCACCGATGGAGATTACTGTAAAATGTTTCGTTTCCTTTGGCCGCCGGCATACTTTAAAACACAGGGGCCTCGGAGAGGCCACACAGCCAGGCAACCCGGTACAGACTGCAGGACGAGAGTAAATAAACCTGCCGTAGAACAATCCTCCTCGGACCATGTGTGGCTCCAACTCGGACGCTCCACGCAGGCGGGTGAGAAAACACGGCAGTGTCAGGGTTGACTGACGTCTCGGCTGTCTCGGGATGGGCTCCTATGGCCCGGGACGTATGGAACTATATATAGCCTACATTCGTCTTTTCTGTTTCCATTCCTAGTGTTTGGATGGGTACCATTGGTCCTGCTTTCCCAGGATGCCCAAAGATTGTGTTGACGTCACAAAGACGTGTATTCTGACATCGACGTTGGGTTGTATACTTTACATGAATGTACGGTTATGTGTATGAGGTGAGTATGGCTTATGGTAGTCACGACACGACGAGACACATATGTTTTGGCACGCATGTGCTTCCCTTTGACTGGGGTGCAACAGCATCAACAAATATTTGGCAACAACAAGGTTTTACTGCTTATTGGCTGATTTAAAAGTGTGTGAGAAGAGAATAATGAGAGAGAACATAATCAAAACACAGGCATTGATTGGTTCATGATTAGTTCTGTTTTGTTGATACTGTCTAAATGCCTGAAATACACTGGCCAAATGTATGTGGACACCTCTGCACATTTTTGAGTTCAGGTGTTTCAGCCACATTGCTCACAGGTCCATAAAATCCAGCACATAGCCATGACATCTCCATAGACAAACACTGGCAGTACAATGAGCCATACGGACCTCAGTGACATTTAACGAAGTACTGTCATAGGATGCTGTCTTTACCACAAGTCAGTTCATGAAACTTTGGCCGACTAGATCTGCTCTGGTCAATCTATAAGTGCTATAGTTGTGAAGTGGAAGTGTCAAGGCGCAACAACCGCTAGGCATGAAGTGGTAGACCACATAAACTCACAGTGGGGGCCTAGCATGCCGAGCATGGTAATATCACCAATCATCTGCTGCCTCACTCACCATAGCAGGGAGCTTCACAAAATGGTTTCCATGGCCGAGCAGCTGTATGCAAGCCTCATATCAACAAGCGCTATGCCGAGCGTCGGTTGGAGTGGTGTGAAGCAGTGGAAACGTTCTTTGGAGTGAGAAATCATGCTTCACTGCCTGGCAGTCTGATGGATGAATCTGGGTGTGGCCATGAGAACTCTACATACCAGGATGCATAGTGCCTATTGGAAAGTTTGGTGAAGAGGATAATGTTCTGGGGCTGTGTTTCAGGGTTTTGTGGAGGAGGATAATGGTCTGGGGCTGGGTTTCAGGGTTTGGAGGAGGATAATGGTCTGGGGCTGGGTGTCAGGGTTTGGTAGAGGAGGATAATGTTCTGGGGCTGGGTTTCAGGGTTTTGTGGAGGAGGATAATGGTCTGGGGCTGGGTGTCAGGGTTTGTGGAGGAGGGATAATTTTCTGGGGCTGGGTTTCAGGGTTTGGTGGAGGAGGATAATGTTCTGGGGCTGGGTTTCAGGGTTTGGTGGAGGAGGATAATGGTCTGGGGCTGGGTTTCAGGGTTTGGTGGAGGAGGATAATGTTCTGGGGCTGGGTTTCAGGGTTTGGTTGAGGAGGATAATGGTCTGGGGCTGGGTGTCAGGGTTTGGTGGAGGAGGGATAATTTTCTGGGGCTGGGTTTCAGGGTTTGGGCTAGGCCTCTTAATTCCAGTGAAGTGTCATCTTAATGCTACAGGATGCAAAGATATTAAAGTTTGTGCTTCCATCTTTGTGGTAACAGTTTAGGGAAGGGCTTTCCTGTTCCAGTATGACTGCCCCTCTACACAAAGCGGGTGCATAAAGATGTGGTTCGACAGGGTTGGTATGGAGGAACTTGAGTGGCCTGCACAGAGCCCTGACCTCAACCCTCCTGAACACCTTTGGAATGGATTGGAGAAGTGATTGTGATGCCTTCTCGTCCAACATCAGTGCCTGACCTCACAAATGCTCTTTTGGCTGAATGGATACCATTTGAAATGGGAGGTCCAACAAGTTCTTATGGGTGTGACAATCGGGTGACCAGATACTTTTGGCCATTTAGTGTACTTTGTGGAATGTTTTTAGTTAAAACGCACCTGTTTTTACCATAGTAAGCTAACACTGAGCCAGGCCCATGTCTGTGTGTTTTCTACAGGCATGCATAATGTCATGTTAGTGGGGAGTGTTAATGAGGCCAGAATGACATGTATGCTATTGTTCTAAAGTGTTTAGAACAGTTCTTGTGCAGTGTTCTGCGTGCCGTGCAGTGTTCTAAGTGTTGTGCAGTGTTCTGAGTGCTCTGCAGTGTTCTGAAAAAAAGACTAAATAAAAATGTTCCACGTTTTGTCCTGAACATTAATTCACTTCTTTTGCCGTTTCTTTCCTCACATTTTCCTCTTGCAGTTGTTTTAGTGTGACTTATAAGTCTTGTTCATGTTAGGCGGGATTAAGTTTACGTCATGGCATCGGCTGAAATGAGCAAGATGGCATAACAATTTGATGTAATTCCATCAAGTTCACAGGCCCTGTAATATAAACACTGCAACACTGACTCATTAGATGCTACAGAAATGGATAAAAACAAAAGAAGACCAGAGAGAATGCAGAACGTAGTGTGGAGATGAGGAGAACAGACCGAGAACATGAGAGGCATAACGCAAATCTGTGGCTGTTTGTCTCTTACAGAGTGCAAAGCCAGTCGACAGCCGGAGATGGAGAAACAGAGATTGAGAAAGCAGCACTGTTTTTGTTTCTTCAACACCTCCGTAATTAGGTCTATGAATGACTCTGCTGAAGCCCAGTGGGGGCCTTTAAAAACTCTGTGGAACCTGTCTCTCACTGCTTGGCTGATGTATTTATGAGTGAAAGCTAATGCGAACACTACTGATGTTTCCATAATCACGTTCTCAGAGTTGAAAAGCTCTTCCCAAGTGACTGCAAGGGAGTGCTAAGGTTCCGTCCTAAATGAGTTTAGTGCACTTCTCATTGGTTCCATGTTGAAAGTGTTGGACTCCATAGAGGATCGTTTGAGACTCAACCTGGATGTCTCTAACAGATTGTCTAATGGAAGAATGATCTTAGTAGGATAGAGATCAGCCTTGAGCACAAATATGACAGGGTAATAAATTCTCAGACATAAAGACATCGACAGAAATGGAAACGTTTTAGGTGGAATGGGATTAGTAGCTCTGTTTTAACCTGAGTGCCAATCAAGGTCAGCTCGTTTTATTCATGAATGGCCTGTCAAATCTAAATCCTGCTGCAATAAATCATCAGATTATATGTGTGTGTTTTGACGTATTCCCTCTGCAGTACTCTAAAGCAAAGCAAGACAACATCAGCTGGATTGAGGACAGCATTAAATCCACACACACAGACACACACACACACCTAACCCGCATCCTCTGGATTTGTGTCCAATTGACTTGTATAGACAGTGGTCTCTCTCTGTTTGTTGTAGTCCATTGCTAAGCATAGACGTTAAATAAACAACTTGATAAGCCAGGGGCCAGACTGCAACCTTTGACCCTTTGCAGTCCCGATCAGGGTCCTGGGGCATAAGGTTTGTTAGGTGACCGTCTGTCTCACAAACTGCCTCCTTATAGAGCAGTGCTTCTGACCACTCTCCGTAAATGGCTTTCATCAAACGGAGTGCACTTTGTAGTGAATAAGGGACAATTCGTGACTTACAAACAGAGATATCTTGAGATTAATTTAACTGTTCTGGGACAAGGAGGTTTGTCAAGATATTGGACTGGGTGAAGGGTTCAGGAAATTGACTCCATGTTGACCAGAGTGGCCTGTGGGTAAGAAGGGGTTAAGGGCAGAATCAGGAATGGCTAGATTTCATAGGCAGGCTTCCCCTTCACTCTCATGGACCACCTTAGGATCCTTCTTTATGCTAGCAAACAATGTTTAGTGATTTTATTTTTAATCCACAATCTATCCACTGTATGTTCCTCTATGTTCGATTTGTATGAATAAGCATTCATTTTGTACATGTAGTTTGTTAATAACTAGAAACTTGTTTTACGTTATCATGACCCAGAAACATACATGTATACCTGGGAGGTGTGAGGCAAAAGCGAGAAGCAAAAAACAACAAAACAAAGAGCACAGTTACACTTTCACTATATACAGTGGGGCAAAACAGTATTTAGTCAGCCACCAATTGTGCAAGTTCTCCCACTGAAAAAGATGAGAGAGGCTTGTAATTTTCATCACAGGTACACTTCAACTATGACAGACAAAATGAGAAAAGAAAATCCAGAAAATCACATTGTGGGATTTTGAATCAATTTATTTGCAAATTATGGTGGAAAAAGATTTCTGGCTCTCACAGACAAAGGACACCAGAAATACAATTGTAGACCTGCACCAGGCTGGGAAGACTGAATCTGCAATAGGTAAGCAGCTTGGTGTGAACAAATCAACTGTGGGAGCAATTATTAGGAAATGGAAGACATACAAGACCACTGATAATCTCCCTCGATCTGGGGCTCCACGCAAGATCTCACCCGTGTTCAAAATGATCACAAGAACGGTGAGCAAAAATCCCAGAACCACACGGGGGGTTAGGGTTAGGGTTAATTGGGGATGATTAGGGTTAGGGTGATTTTCTGGATTTCTTTTTCTCATTTTGTCTGTCATAGTTGAAGTGTACATATGATGAAAATTACCAGCCTCTCTCATCTTTTTCAGTGGGAGAACTTGCACAATTGGTGGCTGGCTAAATACTTTTTTGCCCCACTGTGTATATTTAGCAGCCCCACACGGTTCGACAGCCCACTGAAACACAATAACCCGTAAGGGGTGAAAAACAAGGAACCTAAATACCAGTGTTGATGACTGATGACGTGAAGGTGTGTCAGCGGGGCACTGCTGACAGGATGCAGGTGAGACGCAGGGCAAAGCTTTGGGGGAGGCACTTAGAAAGTGTTTTAAAATAGTAGTTTATTAAAATAAAATCAGTCAGAAATACAGAGTACACATTGTTAATGTTGAAAATGTATATTATATCTGGAAACTACTGATTTTAGAATTTAGAACATAGAATTTCTACATGGGCAAACAAAAGTAAATTTTCTGCAACCATCAGTCCTGTGTTCCAATGGCACGTTGTGTTTAATAATCCAGATTCATCATTTTAAAAGGCTAATTGATCAATTGGAAACCCTTTTGAAACTATTCTAGCATTGCTGAGTGCTGTTGTGCTGATTAAACAAGCTATGAAACAGGTCTTTACTAGTTGAGTATCTGGAGCATCAGCAATTGTGGGTTTGATTTCAGGCTCAAAATGACTGAAGCAATAAACATCCTCCTGAAACGTATCACTATTACATGTAAGAAATTGCCAAGAAACTGAAATTCTCATCCAACTGTGTAATACTTCCTTCACAGAACAGCGCAAACAGGCTATGAACTAGAATAGAACGAGGAGTGGGAGGGCCTGGTGCACAACTAAGCAAGGATAAATACAGTAGAAGTTGGCATATTCATTAAACTGTTCCTGCAAAACACCAGTCTCAACGTCAACGGTGAAGAGACCACTCTAGGATGCTGGCCGAGTTGCAAAGAAAAAGCCATATCACAGACTAACCAATAAAAAGAAAAAATCAAGATGTGCAAAATAACTCAGACAAGGGACAGACCAAGCTTCAGGTGTTCAGATCACAAAGAAGAACATTTGTGAGGCGCAGACCACATGAAAAGATGGGGGAGGAGTGCTTTAGGCCATCTGTTAGCACAGTCCCTGGAACTTAACCCATTAAGCTGTTTGACCATACGGTACGTAAGAAGTGCCCATCAAGCCAAATCAACTTGTGGGAGGTGCTTCAGGAAGCATGGGGTGAAATCTCTTCTGATTATTTGATGAAAGCAGCATTTGAATGGCACAATTATTATTTCAATGACTATACATCTTATTCATTTGGCTATATTTTGTATTCCAACATCCCTTTCAAGCATTCATGTATGTTTTGTGAACCCAAACATTTGAAAAAAAACTAACCATAAGCAAATGTGTGGCTAATGCAATTATTATTAAGTATAGTTGGGTGTCCCAGATAGTATCAGCTGGCTTCTAGCTCAGGTGGTCATGGTTAGCTGAGCGTAAACATCTGTTGCATTTTGGCTTGTGGGCTCGACCCTATGACATGAATGCAGTGTTGATGTGTGGTCCAAGCCTTGGTTACATACATTTTACTGTGTGTGTGGTAGGTGTTTTTCTGCCATGTACTGTACCTTTAAGAAATAAGATCTGTGCTCATTGCTATATGCCTTTTACAAAACATTAGCCATCTGTCTGTCTCGGTTTCTTCATTCGTTATGTGTTAGCTGTGTTAACATCAGCCTACTCTAACTCATTCTTCCTCTCTCCAAGTGGGTTTACATAAAAACAGTTTCCAGACGTGTGCCAAAGCAAATTCGGGAAAATAAAGTGAAAATAGTTCCTTCTCGAAAGAAGAACAAGAGTCCTTGGCTTATTTGTAATGGAACGCGCTCGCTACAGCCGTCCGGCTCTTTACCGTCTCTGAGGCGTCTTTGTAGGCCTCCGAACATCCCACGAAACCACAAATGATCATTGGAGTAGGGTAGGCCTCGTGCATTGCCACCATGGCCCGGGCCCCCGCCCCGAAGGGCAAGATTTACTGCATCTGTCCAAATAAACATGTCCAAGCACTGCCGTGGAGACAGAGAGAGAGACAGAGAGAGAGAGAGATGTGTGTGAGCATGCCTGGCGTGACTGATGTAGGGTGGTAGGCCTGCTGGACAGTGATGTGTGTGAGCATGCCTGGCGTGACTGATGTAGGGTGGTAGGCCTGCTGGACTGTGATGTGTGTGAGCATGCCTGGCGTGACTGATGTAGGGTGGTAGGCCTGCTGGACAGAGATGTGTGTGAGCATGCCTGGCGTGACTGATGTAGGGTGGTAGGCCTGCTGGACAGTGATGTGTGTGAGCATGCCTGGCGTGACTGATGTAGGGTGGTAGGCCTGCTGGACAGTGCAGGAACGCGGCCACACACAAGCAATTAGACGACCTTCGCTCTTTCTTTTACAAAGAAAGTATTTTCTAGAATGGACCATCGTAAATAAATGCATTTGACTTCTATCAAATCAGTATCATTGTTTGGAATCTCTCTCTCACTCTCACTGTCTCTCTCTCTCACTCTCACTGTCTCTCTTTCTCACTCTCACTGTCTCTCTTTCTCAATCTCTCTCACTGTCACTCTCACTGTCTCTCACTCTCACTGTCTCTCTATCTCACTCTCACGGTCTCTTTTTCTCTCTCTCTCTCGCTCTCCCACTCTCACTGTCTCTCTCTCTCTCTCTCTCGCACTCTCTCTCACTCTCTCTCACTGTCTCTCTCTCTCACTGTTTCTCTCTCTCTCACTCTCACTGTCTCTCACACTCACTGTCTCTTCCTCTCTCTCTTACTCTCACTGTCTCTCTCTCTCACTCTCACTGTCTCTCCCTCTCTCTCCCTCTCACTGTCTCTCACTCTCACTGTCTCTCTATCTCTCACTCTCTCACTCCCCTGTGGTCTCCTCTCAGCCCTGTCTTCTCCTTCTCTTTGCTGCACTCTGTGACGGAGGTCTAAAGTCAATACTGCTAAAATCTCTTCCTGTATATTTTCCTTTCTGTCCAAGAGTCATGTGTACGTGCTTTTATAGTACACAGTGGAAACCTTTCCAATGCCTCTTCACCACCCCCTGTCACCTTTCAGGTTTAATGCCAGTAACTAATCTGAATGGGATTTGGTTTATAAATGTTATTCAGGTTATTGAGGTTTAGGTCAATACATTAAAATAGTCAGGTCAAAAATATGCCCTGCTTAAGCTTTGTTTCATCCAGAACAGGTAAGAGCTTGCCGTTACAAAATCAGTAGGTGTTATTTGTAGGGAAAGTGCTTTTTAATTATATAAACATAGTCAAAAGGGCAGCTTTACAGCTGTTATCTCAATCTGGTGTGAGCACTTACTTTCCAGAGTTATTTCTCTTTTGGATTTGTGTATTATTTTCCTGTCACTGCTGATCTGGAGTTGATCAAGTGGTGGCAGCAGGGTCCTTTACACGAGGAATCGTCAGGGATCCAGTGGATCCAGGGACTGTCGAGACAACGGGCAAATTCTTCTACACACACACACACACACACACGTTGTGGTTGTATTTTTGCTAACGTGTCTTCACACGGTGCACAAAGAAAGGGGCCAGCCTGTAGGTGGTCAGAGCCGTCCTCCAGGTGCACCATGGGAGATTCTCTACTTCCACTGACCCTTCTCTCTCAGATCCTCTGTAAACACAGGGCTCGGTATTGACAAAGCTGTTGCCTTCATTACCGTACGAGTCTAAAGTGGCCAACTGATGAGGAATCTTCGGTCCTCTGTGTGTGTTTGTGCCAATGTGCACACGTGTGCTGTCATGACACCAGGATGTGGATGCTTGAGGGAGACAATCCTTTAAACACAGTATATACTTCTACTATCTTTGATTATATCTGACCTTAAAATTGTTTATTTTCAGTCCAAACTTGAAGTCCTACTCCTGGAGCACAAGGGCTTAACCATATATTTTCACAATGAGCATTAAAATGATTTCTTGTACATAAAAATGTCACCTGAAAGTTTGCTTAAGCGAGATCCTTAACAAATGTAACTCTTGAGTTGAGTTAAACTGTGCTTTCAATACCCTTTGCTCAAGCTTTGATATTATATTGTACATTTGAGGAATAATATGCAGCTGGATTCTCTTGCCGTGGGTCTTCCACATTTGTAACCATAACAGAGGGAAGACTAATTTTGTCAGCTGGTTTCTCCGTTTTTGCATCTTCAATGCCATGAGGTCTGCTAATGTTGGAGATCACAAAATAACGC
The DNA here is from genome assembly GCA_016801125.1 of Novumbra hubbsi. NCBI lineage: Eukaryota > Metazoa > Chordata > Actinopteri > Esociformes > Umbridae > Novumbra > Novumbra hubbsi. The sequence continues at coordinate 35,868 of JACXGK010002900.1, forward strand.
CTGTTTGGAGAAATACCATTGTCTCAACCTATTGTTCCCAATAAGACATTAGAGCAAGAGTCAGAGCCAATACATCAAGGAATGCACACACGTATCTTAATAAATTGCTTAAGAATTTACACTATCGCCGTGTAAGTAGACTTAAGAAATAAAATAATTTGTGCTACTGCTCATTATGACCTGATTTTAAAAGACAACGTTTATAAAATGTATAGTTATAATGAATTCAATATAATTGGCAAAGATTGCAAGCAACACATATTTTTAAACCACTCTTTTCAACAAATTTAAACTTGATTATATTGCTAGGATGCAGGATTTAGGCCATTCTCAAAATAGATATACGAATTCCTAAAAGAACTACAGTCAATAAGAACTGTGAAGGAATGACAACCCTTGATATACAGTACATACAGTACATAGCCCCTCCCTACCTGGGTGAGAAAAGTCTTTGGACAAATGAACATTATCTGAAATGAAGTTGCCGTGTTTAGTATTTAGTCACATAACTCAAAGAGGCGACCCATTGACATTCATTGACACTGAGTTTCTTCCCTGGTAAATGTTCTGACAGGTTCCAGCTGCAGCCATCTTCAGTTCCCGTTTGGAGAACATGTTGAACTTTAGTCTTGTCTAAAGCAAAGAGGAGTCCCTGTATTGGTTGCCTTTACAGTGTGCTTCAAGGTCATTGTCCACCTAAAAGGTGAAGTGCTTGAGTTTTGAGGCATTTGGTGGCACCAGACCAGGCTATACGTCTTTACCCTTCAGAATTCATCCCACTTCTGCAGTCGTCAGCTACACCTTCAATGAAAACAAGTGAGCTGTTCCATACATGCCAAAACCACACCCACACCTTATGTCACTTCCTTTTTTGCTCGACACTTTCCCCTTGCTGTCACGTTCTGGCACGGTGGCCTGCCAGTGAATCTAACGCTCTCTCTCCCTCAGTTCATCCCCTGTTTGTGTTGATTATTGCCCATGTTTTCCCTCATCACGGACCCTATTTACGTTCCAGCTTCTCCAATGTTCCATGTCAGTCTTTGTTTTTTCTTTGTTTACCCTCCTGTAAATGTGTTTCATCCTGTCTAGTCTGTATTGACGTCCTCCATTTGCAAGGCTTATTTGTCCTGCCTATGATTTTCACATTACACCCTGGAACATGTTAAAATTTGTCTCATCTATTCACGATACAGAACTATTTTTGGTGTGGCCATCCTGTTTTACAGGCTAATCAGTGTTTGGGTAGTTGCTGACACATCGACACTTACCTCTTGGACAGTTGTGAGTACAAAGCCAAAACAACAAACCTTCTGGCTCATTAGCCATCCATGGTAGCTAACAGCCATGTACTCTGCCCTCCTTCTCCTGGTCCTCTAGCATACCGACTGTGTCAGTCAGACTCCACACCTCATTTCTCTCCATAATGTCCACACTGCTCATATACTGTATACATTGCGGTTATTCAACCAGTAAATGAATGTTTTGCCACTCCCTAATGGGTGTTCTAATAAACTGTCGCCATAATAATCGTAGAGTTTATTCTTAAGAAATGATTTACTACAATTTTACTACTGTCTATTTATGTTTACAATTGAAGTACAATTGAATTGTATATATTCTGTATTGCATCTACAAATTTAATTTTATAATATTATCTTGATTTTACTATACATTTTTGGGAAAATCTGTATTTTCTTTATTGTTGTCTATTATACATTTTTTGTGACAATGTATAATATTTAACAATATTTAGAAAATAAATGTTCCCATAATGAGAAAGTATTTACACCTAATTTTAAACACAAATAATACTCAAATAATGACTCAAATATTATACTTTTAATTAAAGTACACTTCAGTACTGATTTATTTTGTAGGCCCATATATGTAAACTCATAGTGTAATAGCAGTTGGATAATGCATTTTTGTAAACAAATATTAAAATTGTAAATGTATTTACATTTGTCTCGTAAAGTATCTGTCCATAATTATTATTGAAATAGTTGTATTTCTGGCACAAGAAGGCATAACATTTCTAGCAATAATGACACTGATGGATAGTGGTAAATGCATTGCATCTACGGTTGTACACGCGTCACCTTACAATACATATTCCCTTACAACTGCCATGGAGAGAAATGAATACTCTCCATGTCTTTGTATGTACTCTACACTGCCAACTAACTTTATTTATTTATGTTATGGAATTATTATTTATTTATTTCCAGTGTGCACACACACACTTGTGGGATCGAAAGACAAATAATCATGCTCCCTGTTTCTTAGCCTTAAATCTAACCACAACCTTAACCTCAATAATACGTATGCCTAAACATAACCGTGCCATAATGCCTAACCATTAACTTTACCTGTGATTCAAGGAACCTAAAAGTAACCAAATTAAAAAACGATGCCCAAAAGATTGTCCCTGAACGTTATTCTTACGTAAAAAAAGAAATCCATCTTCTTTGGGACTTGTTCCTCTCCCCTCATCTTAACCTAACCCTAATCTAATCAGGTTTAACTCCCTTTGTAGGGGGAAAGTTAAGTTACCCCGCCCCCCCCCCGTGAACATATAGCCCTGAATCACACACACACCTGCTAGTAAATTGGGTAATACAGACTCTTCAGACGTGGCTCATGTTCCATGCATTGCAGTCAGACTGTTCCCCCTTCCCTGCCACTGATGTAATAACAGTCACTCTGTGTCAACGAGTTCATGTGAAAACAAATTAGACCCATGATTAATGAATGGGAATACAACTCAACACAGAGACAGCCCAGCCAACGGTGATGGTAGTCCCAGTTGGAGCTTCCCTTCAGACCCCTTCTGCCCTCCAAGCTGACATCAACCCGTTTAGTATCAACACCTGGTCTCCCTGAGCTCCCATCACTCGGCTGCTGCTGCCCGCATAACTCACTCTCACTATCAGCACTTTACAGGGCTCTGGAAACCCCTCACTGACAACCAGGCCATTCTGTCCCACACAGGCAGTCAGGGAGCGAGGCATACAGTGGCAAGCCTCCCCACCTCCACCACTGCATCACCGGCGTTCGCTGACTTGCTAGAGGCTTATGGACAAACACACACATTTCTATGTATGGAATGGCTTCGATGATGCAACACCATTGAATTGCCAATTGTTAAATGCTGACATATTTAGAGAAGGGAGCAGGGTCCTTCATCAAATAAGTTCTGCAACACGGTAGACAGTATATCATCCGTAAAAGATTAGTTCTTAGCAGATCACGTCACGCAGATGCACCAACATCTTCGGACTGGGCCAGACCAGTCCGAAACAGCGATGGTCAAGAAACGGCGATGTGGCGTTGACAGCCATGTTGGCGATGACAGACACGGCGTGACAGCACACTGAGTGGCCCCCAGGAGAGCTCTGTGGCCCCCAGGAGACCTCTGCCGGTGGCCTTTACAAGGGTGTCTTTCTGCAAAACCCTTCCTGCGCAAATATACAAAACACTAGACGTACCCCAATACCCTGGCCTGCCAGGTGTCCATCACCCCAAGTCTCTGTGGATCCACGGGCTCTCAACCGAGAGAGGTCCTAGCCTCAGCTATGTGGCGATTACTACATAATCATCTTCTAACCTTGCTTGTGTCCCGCTTACAGTCGGAGCATCTCCCCTCACTCAATACTGTGAGCTGACGAGGAAATGGAGATGAGGGAGTTCAGCTGACATCTTCCTGGTGCAGATGAGGATCTTCTGGTAGCTTGTTCCAGTTGTGTGCCGCGTAGCTACTAAATGCCGCTTTGCCATGTTTAGTTTGGTTACCTTTATTTAGGTAACGTACGCAGACGCTTCAGTAAGGTTCGGTCGTGTAACAAACTACGACCTACAACATACAAATCAACATCAACAAAAGTTTGGTCACTTTTTGAGCTGACAGAAACCACTGTTTGTGCTTATTAGTAAATGGGTTGGAATCAGAGCCTGAGTCGGTTATGGGATTTGTGCAGCAAAAAAACTGAAAAACCGAGCCATTGGCCAAATGCGATTATCTTATCAATAACAAATAAGCCTTTTGTTCATGCAAACAATCAGCAACATGAATGGATGTCCTGTATCGACATAAACAAATCAGTACAAGCTGTGTGTTCCAGACAAAAACAACATGAGTTCTGTGTCAACAAGAACAAATGACAGTAAACGTTGTTAGTTAATGCGTTCGTAAATCATCAATAAAGTGAGCAATATTATATAATTTAGTCCCTGGCTGAAAACCAAGTCTAGAAGTAAGAGATTCGGGGAGACACCGAAGTGGTGCTTTCCAATCATACGGAAACATTAACAGGAGTCTAATTCCTAATGCCCACAGTATGATATTGTGTGTATATAAGTCTGTCACTAGCATAGAGAGATTAAACCTAGTTTTCTTTATTGAGATTGTGACGGTGAGTTGATCTAGGCAAGCAAAATAAGTTGGCATATCCCGTAGCAGTTTTACCTGATTAATGCTAATCTATTTTGTTAATAACGGAAACCATGTAATAATACAGATGTTCTAAATGTTAATGACTAGCATGTCTCCTGGCTGATGTGTCACATTGTTAATGCTAACAATGTCTTTCAGATTGGTGTCCATGTCTTGTCAACCATCACAGGTAGATGAAGCGTTTCATGGGACGTTTTCAACTGCTAATGAGGCCATGTTTTTGATGGTAGTACGTGCTGTATACATGTTGTGATAAATGTCAGTCAGTTAGTACAGGTTTCCATTTCTAACATACCCTCTAAAGACGGTATGTTAGCTTGTACCATAACCCCCTTTTTCTGACCCTATTTGTTGTTAGAAAGGTTTGGTTTTTATTACCGAGGGAGTTGATAGGCTACAATACATATTTCTGCTCATCTGTTATTAGCAACCACTGATGTTCCTTTTGAATTATGTGAAACAAAACTGGCAAAAATATAAGTCAGTGTCCCTAATGGCAACTAGATAACTATAGCCCTTGGTCAAAGATCCTGTTTTACATAGGGAACAAGGTTTCATATAGGACTTAGTCTGTGTGTTTTTACTTGGTCTTAACATTAACAGATGCATATTTTCACAGAATGCTTTCTGCCTTATGATGTCATTATAGGACATTCTACAGCAATGTTAACTCCCATTAAAATACAACTGAGGGACATTAAATAGAATGTTTGCATCATAATGGGCAGGGCTGTAAAAAGGCCAAACAACTGTCTTGTCTATCATTTTCACTCGACACTACAGCCAATGACTTTCTAGATAACCTGCCAATACAGTAGCTTGCCATTTAATTGAGATAGTTCTTGAAGACTGCCCGTCAGCTCAGGCCTCAACCTCAAGTGGCCGGACCATGACCAACACACCTGCCCCCAGACCCACTCTGGATGCTGCACCCAAGAAGGCCAGGTCCCTCTGTGCAAGAATGAAGACCTACTTCAGAAAGAAGTGCCAGAACAAGGTGGATGTGCTCCCATTGGCAGAGAGCCCCATCATGGATCTCCCAGAGGACGAAATGATAACATGGGTGACCATCAGGGACGGGTCAGGACGCTTCCGTGTTATCATGGTGCACCCCTGCCCAACCCAGGACATGGATAACCAGATCTGGGCCCTATCAGGATTCTCAAACAAGTCCCTCGCCAGCATCCCAGAGGAGACTCTACAGGAGATGATTGATGAGGTGTCCGGGGATGTTAAGCACCAACGAGCCAAGAAGTCCTTCTGGAAACGTCTGCAGAGCCCCTTCAAGAGGACCAAGGGTCCCACTGTGGACAAAGATGCAGAACAGACCAATGAATGCCTTGGTTTCCTGAGATTGTTCTGGAAATCATTGCCATTCTAGTCAGTTTACCAGTAGGAGAGGAGAGAAAGGCAGAAGGAGTAGAGGATGGAGGAGGAGGAGAGAGAGGAGGGAAGAATGGCAGAAGGAGTAGAGGAGAAAAGGAGGACAGAGAAAAGGAGAGACCTTTGACTGATCTGAGGGGGAGATGCCCTCTTGTAGCAGGGACCGCCAGAAAACCCCACGAGGCAGAAAGAAGGGTTTGGAGATTGCCTGAACTTAGAGAGGGAAAGTTCTCTTGTTGCTCCACTGGTTTGGTAGGAGCCTGGATGAGCAGAGGAGCAGGTTAATATGGTGGAACTTGGGCTGGCTGAACACCAGGTGGGCCACGGGTTTCTGGAGGAGTTCAACCTGACCACCATAATGAAGGGACATGAAGGGAACCTGACCACCATAATGAAGGGACATGAAGGGAACCTGACCACCATAATGAAGGGACATGAAGGGAACCTGACCACCATAATGAATGGTCATGAAGGGAACCTGACCACCATAATGAATGGTCATGAAGGGAACCTGACCACCATAATGAATGGTCATGAAGGGAACCTGACCACCATAATGAATGGACATGAAGGGAACCTGACCACTATAATGAATGGACATGAAGGGAACCTGACCACCATAATGAATAGACATGAAGGGTACCTGATCACCATAATGAATGGACATGAAGGGAACCTGACCACCATAATGAAGGGACATGAAGGGAACCTGACCACCATAATTATTATGATTACAAACATATAAAAGTCTTAAAAGTTATAAACTGGTGTATTTCTTAATAGGCTAAGCTGTCAAAGGTTTTGTCAAATGTTATTACATTATGTTGGATCAATAAATGAAGTCTTCAGAAGCACACAACATGTCAGCACCATGTGGAGAGTCCAGAATGTAGATATTCATTGCAAGAGGATAAACTCTATCTCATTTAAGATCGTTAAATGGTAGATAATGACACACTTGTTAAAAGATAATCACTAATAATCACAAAACATTTTTAGGTAGCCCTGTTGTTTTTCAATGCACAGATTTTCTGGCAAAGACTTTTTCGAGAACAACCTCTTAATAACAAAAACTCGAAACCCAGCTGATATTAATTTGCCCTGAACTGGGCTGGATTGCTTTTTAATTACTGATAGATTTCAGCTGTTGTCTTGGCTTTCCATGCCATTTTGCACCTCCCTTTATTCATGTGTTCAATACTTTTCCTGTGTCATTTCACATTATTACACATAACTTCATTTGAGCAGAAGGGAATCTCGGAATGCAGAACACTTCAAGTCTTGTTAGAGGCACAAGGAGGCACCGGATCAGTGTAGCTAATACAGTTGCCATTGAATGGAGAGAGGCAAGTCATGCAAGATAACTTGTTGTCCGACAGCATTACAGCTGAATTCACTCCATAAATCACAAAATGTGTATCAAAATGATTTGGTCCGTACCCTGTAGAGTATCTAGTTCAACCAATTTCCCCTCAGGATCTGGTTTAACTATTTTGAAATGTATATTGAATACCAGTAGCTGCACCAGTACCTTGTGATTGATACTCAGCCAAACAAGCTGCAGCTTCCATTGACTACTGAACTATTAATTCTGTCATTCGTATACAAGGTCCCTCAAAAGCACTGTGACTGCAGGCCAGTATACATGTGAGGATGGGTTTGGATGTTAGGGGATTGAGGGGGTGCAATCAGAGGGAAAGAGAGGGAGCACAAGAGAAGATAAATTGTTCCCCATAGTCAAGGTTAAGAAAAGTGGATCCATGTCTAGAATAACATATTGAGAGAATCAATCAAAGTGTAGTTTTGGCAACTGCATGTAAATGTGACATAAATTATTGTCATTTCAGATTCTGTTTGTCTGCCCTCTTCTTCCAGGTCATGTACCTTTCAACATGTCCTTGTTGCTTTTCAAATACATTTTATCATCTGTTTCCAGACACCTCAGAATGTTTCCGGGTCATTCCTACCCATTTCTGTCCCCAGAAAAATATACATTCTTAACTAATGTAAAATTCACATTTATTACACAAACATAGTTATGTTTTAAGGAATTTCTAAGCATTTTCAGTAAATGTTAGTGGCATATCCCAAGGTGTTACTCTTCAATGAGAACTGTAATTAAATAATGAAATATTTAAAATCTTCCTAACATTTTCTGTAGTCCTAGTTTGCTTTACATACACTGTTAATGCTTTCAGATAGTTATGTGGAAATCCTAAAGAGTTTGGAACTATCTCATGGTCTTGTTTTTAGAATCCACTATCAACACCAAGTCCCTAAGTTTGGTCATTATGTTTTTTTTGTCAAACTAACATTTTCTCTGATAGCATAAAGGACGTTTAAATAGAAAAATAAATTGCGAGAATTTGAGCAACAAATCATTGTAGGAATGCCACATCCACACACAACATTGAATTCTGTTAAAGGCATTTCCCAAACAAATACTATGAAATCACAGTAATCGAATTTGCTTATAATGTAAAGGTAGAAAATGAAGGAGCTCAGAAGAACAAATTCAAGGCCAATGTTTTTTCTTTTGGAAACAGTGTAATACTTAAAGAAAATAGGCCTGCAACTCCAAGGTAGAAAATTACCATATCAGGTTTATCAATTAAATCTTTAACATGTAATCCAGGGGTCTGTGACAACAATTTTTCAAAAAAGATGTTTTAATATTAGATTTTAGTATTTTGGTCTGAAAAGATGTTTAGATTACCAGTAGTTCTTACCAAGTATTCTCACAAATTAAGCAAAAGACATTATGTGATGTGTCTCAAAGTAATTCAATATTTAGGCATTTTTCAAGAAATAACAACATATACATATTTAGTAAAATTCACCAAGGAATGGCCAAAGACACATAGAGTTCTGGAATGGCTAAGTTGAAGCTCGGATCTTTATCCTATTGTGATGCTGTGGGATGATTTAAAATGGGCTGTGCATGCAAGAAAACACCCCAAACATCACACAGCTGCAAAAAAGTCTGCACGGAGGAGTGGGAAAAACGTTCTCCCAGTCGATGTCAGAGACTCGTGCACATTTATAGGAAACGCCTTTTTGAGGTAATTTAATCCAAATGGGCGATACCAGCTTTTAGGGCATAGGGTGTCCAAACTTTTTCCTCTGTAGGAAATGGCATCTTTGTACATCTTATGTTAAATAAATTATATCATGGTTCAAATTTAATTGTTTTTGGTTCAATTACATCACCTTTATCTATAGATATTGTATGTCCATATTTCGTAAACAAATTAAAATTTCATGGGTTGTCCTAATTTTTTGACATGACTGTATTAACCAATTTTAGCTGGCTGCGAGTTTAGCAAAGATAAATAAATCTGATAGAATATCCTATCAGTGTAAAAACTTTTTGATAGCTCTGTTTCAACCTAGAGAAACATGTTAGACATCAGTTATCAGTTGCTCTATTAGAAATTTAGCAGGAATTACTTTATTACTTTCAAGGGAATAGTCTACGTTCTTTCCTGTTAAGTTAATAATGACGTTCTGAGCATTTAAAAAAAGCACTGACCTAGGAGTTTGACCAAAGAAAACACCACATCTCCGCCCCTATGTGTTTTAGGAGAATGGTGAGTTCAGGGAATAAAAATCATGCCCCATCCATCAAGGAGTGCACACACACACGCACACACCTCACAGCCACTGAATTCTGGATGATTACACTCTCAGGAAACCTTCAACCTTCGGCTGGCAGGAAATGACAAAGTGAAATTATTGTAGAGAAAAGAAGCTGTGATTTTCCAAAGTTATCTTTTATTAAGGAAATGAGTCTTAGGCATTTTGCTCTCCGCAGTGTTACAGTAGGACCAGTTGCCTGCAGTCGCTGAGTAAAATAAACATTTGAGAACCACTCGAGAAGTAAGGATACTCCTCTACAGTAACTCACAGGCAGCTAGTGGCAATTCACTGAGAGTAAAACTAATATTAGTTGAAGTAACCTGTCAACTGGTCACAAATGAACAGGTCGTCCTAAAAAGCTGCAATCAATTCTTAAGTAAAATATAGCAATCTTGTTATATTTTGTGTTCTTCATCCGTTCATTCCAAACAAACGTAAAATATATTGAAGAATTTACACGTGTATCATTAAGATATACAGAGGTACAATTTCCTGCTCAAATGATGAGACAAAAAGTTAAACTTCTACAAATATATAATTTCATGAACACAACATTTCACTTGACGTGGGGAAGGGTAATGGAAAAGCAAATTGTGTCAAGAAAGTGAAAGGCCTCATTGTTTGAATCTGTGAAAACCAGTAGCAGATAAGGGCCAAATGTCTCCATGGAAACCAGAACCACCTGGAGACAGGGTCCAATTTTGGAAACCGCAAAGTCAACAGGACCGTGTGCTACGGTAGGGAGTGTGGGGAGAAAAAGACCATGATTATGCAAGCAATAATCAGACAGCAAAACATACATCCACCAGAAGGTACTGTGGACACCGCGCTACATCACAGTTCATTTCCATCAGGCCCGGCTATCAGTCAGGAACACAGCCTGCCGCCAGATGACACGTTTGCACAGTGCTTATAATGGCGGAGACTGGATGGATGTCACTTGTCCCGAAGCCATAGCCTTTTATTTTTACAGGGTGAATGATGCAAAGGTTATTCGTTTCCTTAGACATGTCTAAATCACCAACAAGGTAGTGAGGTGAGACATTAAGCTAATATCTTTCCTTATAGCCACTAGCATGTCTGAGGTATTGGAAATTGGTATTGTATTACAACTGGACTATACAGTAATACAAACTGCTGTTTGTATGGGTTGGGATTTTATTAGCACCAAATTTCGGTCTGAGATCAACACGGTCATCTTGGTTTCATTCCTTAATAGTTCTTTAGACCATCATTTAAATTGTATTTATTACGAAAAGGTAGAACATTTTTGCATGTAACTTGCTTTACCGTCGTGACACAATCACCTTTGTCATTATGACATCTCGTGTTCTTTTTGATTTTTAAATTGGATTTTGATTTGAAGGTGTGCTTTTAACGTGCTGAAATTTCAAGCATACCGCTGCACCTGCCGCAAAATACTTCAATTCTGATTGCGTGACAGACAAACTCGGCCTTCATTAATAACCGAACATGCATACCGCAGCAGCTGCCCGGTCGAACCTCGACGTCCGTGCGCCGTAACACAGTGGACGCCACGGCCTGTTTGGAGGCACGGGTCAGCGGCGGCTGCAGCTCTAACCCCTCTGTGTTGTTCTTGTCCGCCTCTGATTGCGAAGGGCAGAGTCAGAGGCAGGTTTGACATTGCTCAGGCCGCGTTCGGTGGCCAAATGGCTCCCGGCGATGACTCAGCGAGCCACAGGTCTGAGGTAGAGCAGTTAGGCTCCAATTAACGCAGACCAAAGTGATTTCCTCGGTTGGATCGCCGTATGTCGTATGCAATGGTAATTACACACTAACAAATTCAACACACGCCTTCGGTTGAAAATGGCGTTTCCGGTCATGCCTGTCGGTCGGTCTGCCCGCTTTCTGCTGGGGCTGTCAGGACAAATGGGCATGGAGAGCGTCAGCATGAATTGAGGTGAGCCGTACATACGAATAAACTGTGTGCTATAAGGTGCTGGAGGAAGGGAACGGAAAACTATAACCACCCCTTGTAGAGAAAGAGGGAAATATATAGAAGTCACTGTTACCATTGTTATATATTGCTATATAGTGAATATACATTTGTGTTGTGTTGCTGTACTGGATAGACATGATCTACCACATAGTGAACTGAAGGATTGTATACTATACCAAACGCAGCATGAACAGCACTGAAATTGTTAACATTTTGATGAGGAAAACATACATACTTAATCACAATCACGCTTACCTTTATTTGCTAAATGCATTCCCCACATGCATGTACTTGCTGGATCTATGGTGTCCATATTCGTTTTTTAGTAGATGATGATTGTCTTCTTATGAGGCATCATAGGGGTTATAACACTAGTCGTAATGATCACAGTGTGAAGTATTACATTTTTGCTTCTCTCGCACTCATGGCTAGTGTAAAAGCTACATTCAAGCCAAGATTATGGTCCTGAATACCACTGAAAAACATGGCAATGTCATTATCCAACAGGACACCCAGGAAGAATGGAGCAAGTGGGGAAGCATCTTTTCTTTACACAGAAAGATGAACAAGTTATTAAGCCTGGATTGTTTCACACCTAGAATATACAGTACCGTAGCTAACAGTACACTAGCTCATTTATAACACTGAATAAACCTGTGTGTCTGGAAGGAAATGCTATATATTTCAACATGTGTTGATGAGAAATGTAAAAAATACATACTTTATTACATTTAGCAATCTATACCAACTGACACTGATTGACATTGCCAGGTTGCTGAAACCTTTACATCACCCATAACTTAAGGCAACCGGTTCCTGATATTACCAGGCAAACATCGGAAGGGGCTGTTCCTTTTCCCTACTAAGTAGCATGTATAAGATCTGATCTGAATGTCAGTTAGCTTAGTGCTAGCATCTTTGTGCAGATCAGTATACCTATTAGCATTTTGCAAATGATCTGTTAGCAATGCTCCAGATCAACATAACTGATAGCATTGGGGTAGTTCCTCTGGGTAGATTAACATGTCTGTTAGCATTTAACCTACCTTTTAGCAGAGTGCTAAATCAACATGCCTGTAAGCATTGAGCTAGCATCCTCTGGGAAGGTACTTACATGTTAGCATTAGGCTAGCTTCCTTTTGTGTCACTGGGTCAGCATCGAGAACATGACATATGGGTCTCAGTCCTGCACCACGCTATGAACAAAGCAACAATTATTACTTGTCTCAGTTGACTGTAAAGTACTTTTTTCATTTTATTACATCAGTCCTGTGAAATATTTCAGCCCTATTTCACATTGGTCGATCTGTCCAGAAATAATTTGTTTGAGTCTGTTGGAGTGTCTGGCTCTGACACAGTGATTATAGGTGGTACTCTGGGTGAGGAAAGTTGTGGTTTCATGCTGAATATCTGAGAAATCCATTGTGAGCTTCACCTCGTGGAGAGCAAGGCCTTGATTGAATTATTTACCGTTGGGAGGAAGTCAGTGAGTTAGTCCCAGAGCCGTAAAAAAGAGCTATATGTCAACTTGCTAGAATACGAAGAGGCCTAAGTGTCAGGAAGGGAGTCATGCGTTTTCTATGGTCACACATTTATAGCAACGTCTACAACGTCTTAATACGTTTTTTCAACATTTCTTGGATCCAAAGATTGTCTAAATAGTGGCAATACATTTATTGAGAGCGTGTCGCTTTCTTTACGGATTGTAGTGAGGTTTGGGCTTTGGGGCGAGGATGAGAAGGTACTCGGTGATGGACAACTCACCCCTGTCAAGCGTTCTACTTTAACCCCAGTGGACCCTGAGAAGTAAGGGGGAAAGAAAACCGCAACCTCCCCTCAAAAGCCTCCAATGGATCCTTTGTGTGGACTCACGGGGAGCACTTACCTCATTCACACAATGTACTCGTACGACCCACAAAGAGGTCTGGTACAGAGGAGATGAGGCTGAGGTTGGGTACTCATACAACCCACAAAGAAGTAAAGAAGTCTGGTACAGAGGAGATGAGGCTGAGGTTGGGAACTCATATGACCCACAAAGAGGTCTGGTACAAAAGAGATGAGGCTGAGGTTGGGTACTCATACGACCCACAAAGAGGTCTGGTACAGAGGAGATGAGGCTGAGGTTGGGAACTCATACGACGCACAAAGAGATCTGGTACAGAGGAGATGAGGCTGAGGTTGGGTACTCATACGACCTACAAAGAGGTCTGGTACAGAGGAGATGAGGCTAAGGTTGGGTACTCATACGACCTACAAAGAGGTCTGGTACAGAGGAGATGAGGCTGAGGTCGGGCCGTGTCTGAAACAGTTACCGTATATCTTTCTTTCACTAGACAGATCATTGCCTGGACACCAGCCACCAAAACCTCTCCCGACGCTGGCTTCAGGGAGCCGCCTCCACAAGGCTTTCCGGGCCCTTCTGGTTCCCCTATTCTCTAACGCCATGGCCGAGCCACAACCTGTTGCCAGATACCTGGGCGCTACCGTACGTTGACGCGCAACGCCCTTCGGCGTCTGTGTTTGAGAAGACATGGCTGGAGCGGCGTCTGTGTTTGAGAAGACATGGCTGGAGCGGCGTCTGCGTTTGAGAAGACATGGCTGGAGCGGCGTCTGCGTTTGAGAAGACATGGCTGGAGCGGCGTCT
>JACXGK010002901.1:0-49867 GCA_016801125.1 Novumbra hubbsi
CCATCTATACATATGAACTGATATCTTTCAGATGAATAAGATTTAAACCAGGCTAAAATGTGTCTGCGTAGCCCAACATGGGTTTTCAATCTCTCCAAGAGAAGGGAGTGATCAATATTGTCAAAAGCAGGAATAAGATCAAGAAGCAGGAGAACAGATGTGGAACCTTTGTCTGAGGCCATATGAAGGTCATTCATCACCTTCACAATTGCAGTCTCAGAGCTATGATAGGGTCTGAAACTGTACTGGAGCATTTTACACATGATTTATCTTCAAAAAGCCATTAAGTTGTTGAGAAACAGATTTTTCTAAGATTTTTTAGAGGAACGGGAGGTTCGGCCTATAATTGGCCTACAATTCTTTATTAAATCTAGATCCAAATTAGATTTTTTCAGTAGAGGTTTTAAAGAAATGTAAGTGTCCCCATTGATACCAGGTCAGGGGAGTTCTGTTCTTGGGACCGGTAAATTTTTGAAGACTAGGCATACAGGAAAAGTCAGTTATTGTTTTGTTTAATTGTGATGATCTTTTCATCAAAAACAATTCATGAATTCATTACTGCTTAAGCGAAGACCCACTTAATTTGTTGAACGTAGCAAGTTTCTTGTTGCATATGTTTCTTGCAGGTTTCTTGTTGCATATGTTTTTTGTTTTTAGTGGTGCAACCCTATCTAAAGTACTGAACAGTATTGAGTTTAAATCTGACATTTGACCATTTACATATTTATTTGCTCTGTCATCAATGAGCAAAACTGGAAGAATAGTAAGAAATCTGTTGTCCGATATTCCAGGGTCATTGGTAAAAATGATTAGATCCACAGCAGCTTACATTCTCATTTACTTGCCTCTTACCGGCTACTGCTGGAGCCAGCGGAGCTAACGCTGCTTATTGTTAGCTACCAAACCAAATAGGAATTTCCCAGTTACAGTATGTTTTGTTGGCCCGGGAATGAATCTAGTTAATTTACAGTACTATTGTATCGAGTTAGCTAACTTGTTAGAAAGTTATAGTAGTTAAGATTTTCTATCTTTAATACTTAACAGTTTCAATCCTCAAAATTATTAGGTCAACAACATCAATTTCTCGAGACAATACTAAGTCTTAGGTATAATTGTGGCATGATTATGGGATTAATGGCACATTATTATAAATGCTCAAATTATTAATTGTATGTATAGTTGCATTATGAACAATTTTCTGTATTAATTAGTAGTAATTCATTTAGTAGATAATTAGCCTACTTTCTGAAACGATCAATTAAATATATTCTATATTTTATGTGCTGTAAATGTATTACACTTTATAAAAAAAATTGAAATATTTTTAAACAGAATTCTCCGTTTAATAACATTTCCTCTGAACACATTTCAACCATTATGTTGTGTTTACGGTCTTCAATGCGAGACTTTTATTTTGAAGGGAAGTCGTTATTCTTGCTAGGTATAGCTGCTTGCGACGTCAGTCATTTTATTAGCTTCTCCCGGAGTTTGGAAAGGGGGAAGAGAGGGCATGGAGGTTTGTAGAGTACGAAACCCCACGATTTTTAACAGCTGTCAGTTGGAGGAAAGAAACTGTCCATCCTAATGAAAAAACACGTTTATATTCTAGCAGTCTGTACGAGGATAATCTCATTTTGAATTTACTGAAGTCGTTTGGGAGCTTTAACGAGCCGTTAGGCGAGTCTCGGGGAAACGTGACGTGAACAGCAGTGTCAGTTTGCGCTGTCACACATTCGAAATTGGGTTTAGCTAGCTAAATTTATAGTGCTAAAAGGGATTGGCCTTCTCTTTTGCATTGGGAACGGTTCATTGCACCGGGAAAGGATATCTCTGGATTTAACTGTGCTTTTCATGTTTGGGTCCCCAGGAAGGGTAAGCTCCGATTCATACCAGCTTTCCAAGTTTAGAAGGAACATTAATGAGGGGTTCTCTCGCTACCAAGAGCTAAGTTGGTTACAGACTGTGTACTGTACAATGTTTGAAAGCATAATGAAAAGAAAGTAGCAGAACAGTCAACAGCAGCTTACATTCACGTTTACTGCTGGAGCCAGCGGAGGTAACGCTGCTTATTGTTAGTTACCAAACCAAATAGGAATTTCCCAGTTAAGGTATGTTTTGTTGGCCCGGGAATTAATCTAGTTAATTTACAATACTACTGTATCGCGTTAGTTAACTTGTTAGAAAATCTAAACTATTATAACTTGAAAACTTATCAGTGTATTAATGTTATCCCAAAAACACTAACGCAGCTTGCTAACGTCAGTTCATGTCTAACGGTAGCTAGTTAGTTATCATAAGCCAAATATTTAAACCCTGAGGTGACCATCTTGCTAGCTACCTAGCTAGCCAATTAGCTAAAGGTGGCTAGCTACTACAAGTCTAACATTACCTAAGGGATATTATTCGTTTAATGGTAGATCGTTAAAAAGTAACGTGTAATCCTCATTTGGTCAACAAATATAGCGGCTAAGCTAGCACATCTTCCACGTACGCTGACATTAGCTGGTTCTATATCTGGGCGTTTTCTTCTTGACTGTGCAGTAACGTTTTATGATTCAATTGCCCTTTTATTAAACCTGTATTCGAATTCACCGAACGTACTAACGTGAACTAGGGTTAACAGTAAAACAAAGCTAACAAACCTATTCGCCAACTATAATAACAGGTATAAAGTGAGTCACACTTCTACGCATAGTTCGCCCGTCTACCTATTTGTGACAAGGGAACTTCGGCTAATGCTGAATTTACCCTTTGCCCAACAACTTCAGTTTTAGGTAGGTAGGTAGGTAGAAGTCATAATTGGGTATTTTTCGGTTACAGTATTTGCCCCAGGCAAGTGTTAAATACCCTAAAATGTCTCTTTCGAACACATTTAATCTTTAAAAGGTTCGCTTCATAATTTTTCTGCTTGCTCATACTTGTCGTATTTTGCATGTTTTTCAGTGTAATAGCTTGCTGGTAAATCAATGTCTCCCGCAAGTGTTTATTCTATGCACTTTATGGAACCCAGACCGTTACTGTTGTAATGCATGCATTTTTATATTCGCCCCCTGTGGGTGACAAAGCCAGAACTCTGGTATTTCAAGCCCAATGCTTTACCAACTTTGCTACCACTATATGTAAAATATAATTATTACCAGCAATAGTATCCTGTTTTAAGTGTAATTTGTAATGCTTTGTTATGTATGCCATTCTTTAAATGCTCCAGAATGAGTGAACCAATGTGTTAAAAGGAAGTTGCCCTTTATTGCTGTGATTATATATTTATACATACGTTTTTGTGATATTTATTTATTAGGGCAGGGGAATTAAGACGTTAATCTTTGCGATTCATTTTAAAGTTTTAACGCGTTAAAATGCTAATGCTGAATACGTCCGCTATTGCAAACAGGTATACTATTACGAATGAAGAACTCTTAAAGCATCTGTTGCATCTATCAAATTACAGTACGCTGGCTACAGAATGGACAAATGATTTGAATGGGTCTTCGGTAAAGTCGTTCTTCATTTTCGTCACGATACAGTTTCATACTGTAGCTCTATGGATTTGAGCTCAAATGTCTTGAACATAAGAAAATAAAAACCTTTTTGAAATGTTTTTTGAACCCAAAAAATAAAAGCAAGTTTAACAACAAATATTTTATGGTAAATATGAAATCCAAAATATGGATTCAAGCGTGGTGTCTGTATGTATGCTTAACTCCATACATTTATTTTCACGTTCAATCTTAACATTTCTGACATCTGCATGTTTAGAAAAAAAGTTAAGTATAAGCACAAAATTCATTAAGGGTTCATATAGCCACAGCTGTGTGTAGTTTGTAAATTCTAAATTATGCTTTCATCAGACTTGATCCAAGAGCATTTTGAGCCTGTACCATCCCTACAGTGAAGCATTATGCTGCCTTGCTGTGGGATTGTTTTTCAGCGGCAGGAACTAGGAGACTAGTCAAGATCAAAGGAAAGATTAATGCAGCAATGTACAGAGACATCCTTGATGGAAACCTACTCCAGAGCACTATGGACCTCAGACTGGGGCGGAGGTTCATCTTCCAACAGAACAACAACCCTAAGCACACTGCCAAGATATCAAGGAGTGGACAGCCCAGACGTGAAGTGGACAACCCGATTGAACATCTCTGGAGAGATCTGAAAAAGGCTGTGCATCGATGGTCCCTGTCCAACCTGATGAGAGCTTGAGAGGTTCTGCAAAGAAGAATGGGAGAAACTGCCCAAAAATGTGTGCCAAGCTTGTAGCATCATACTAAAAAGATTTTAGGCTGTAATTGCTGCCAAAGGTGCTTCAATAATGTATTGCACAAAGGCAGTTAGTACTTATGTATGTGTTTATATTTTTGTTCTTAATATTTGCAAATCTATTTCAAATATGAAACAAAACATTTTCACTTTGTCTTTGTGGGTTATTGTGTGTAGAATGTTGTAGGGGAAAATTAATTGAATCCATTTTGGAAAAAGGCAGTAACATTACAAAATGTGGCAAAAGTAAAGCGCTGTGAATACTTTATGGATGCACTGTATCTATTAGGGCTAGGAATCTATTAAAAAGAAGAACGAATTAATCGCACAATTTGCTGTGTTTTATCAATTTGTTTACATGTGTTAGAATCACAAAAAGAAAGCAATAAACATAATGAAGTATATTTTAAATAGAACATATTATGACATCTTGTGAACTGTAAACAATACTACAGACTAGTCATTCCCATCAATTATATGCAGCAACATTATAAACAACAAACCTTTAAGGGCCCAATCCCTGAACCCTAACAGACTTAATCTGGTAAATTATTGAGTGCAAAAGGCTGCAATGGCTCAAAATGATCTTGGTTCAACTTTTCTAACATGCTGTCGCCATAAATGTTAAGGTTGAACGTGAAAATACATTTATTGAGTTAAGCATACATTTTTGCCGTGTTAGAATCTATTTTTTCATATGATTATATTTCCTATTTGCATATTTGTTGTTAACTTTTTATTCTTTGGGTTAAAAAAATATTTCAATTGTTTTATTTTCTTACGTTCAAGACAATTGACCTCAATTTGCTTAATTTGTATACAACAGTTACAACATGCAACAGTAACGTGACAAAAATGAAGAACCCCTTTACCGAATACCCATTAAAACTATTCGTCTTTTCTGTAGCCAGCCCTCTGTAATTTATGGATTTAATAGATGGTTTAGAAGTTCTGCATTCGGAATATGATAACTGTTTGCAATAGTGTACATATTTCATTTTGCTGAATGAGATTCACAGATCCTAGTCAGTAGATTGGAACTTCCTATCACAAACTCAAAATAGCAGTCACAACAGTAAGTTATTTTATTCTAATTTGTTTTCCAGATTTTTGCCCAGACATTTCCTCTTATT
Organism: Novumbra hubbsi; assembly: GCA_016801125.1. Classification (NCBI taxonomy): domain Eukaryota; kingdom Metazoa; phylum Chordata; class Actinopteri; order Esociformes; family Umbridae; genus Novumbra; species Novumbra hubbsi. Next base: position 5,391 of record JACXGK010002901.1, read on the forward strand.
TTGCCCTGACTGTTGGTGGAGCTGCTGTAGCACAGCGCTATGGGGACACCCGGGTCTGGTAGAAAGCGTGCCCCCATCAAGGACCGGTTTTCAGCTGAGGATGAAGCCCTTAGTAGCATTGCACGGGAGGTAAGTTATTGATCCATTTTAAACAGCCTTGTTCGTTTTGGAACTGTGAACAGTTGAAGATTTTACGCAATTATTGCTAACCAAGCTTCCTTCATATTGTAGGCCTACACTGTGCGATGCTAAAAGGATGGAAGTGCAAGTCACATTGTTTTTTTTTTTTGTTAGTCCAGTGATATGCATTTTACAAAATGAGCGAACTGTAGAAATGGTTGATTATTTTGTTTTCATGAGTGCTCCGGAAGCCTTCTTGGCGTGGCGAACATCCCTCAAAGGCAACTCACACATGTTCACACAGCTCTGCCTACCCTGAGATGTGCTTGTGGAAATTCAGGTTCTGCAAGTCAAGTTGTGTCTCAACACTGGCAAGTGCAGGCAGCATGTAGGATTGTCTTGGAAGAGATTGGAAGAGATTTAGGAAAGAATGGATGGCTGTGAATGTAGAATGGCCTGTAATTACTTGTTCTGGGATTATTCCTGTTTTTTCAGATATCCAGTCTGTTAATCTTGGACTTTTAGTTGAGTATAAAGGCCCTAATTAAAGGCACATGCTTAGGGCTATTTTCAGATGGCTAATTTACTGCTGTGCATAAAAGTGTCTGAAATGAACTATTCTACACTTTTAGCAGATTTCCACAATATGTAATTGTTGTCTGACTATACGGTGAAGCCTCAATATTTTGGCTGTGTACACAAGGTTCCATTTTCCCTCAATCATTAATTTCTTTCAAATAGAAGCATGAGTCATCTGACCCACCCAGCCAGTGCCCTGTCCTGAATGAATCACAGCCTCTTTGTGGCGTGCACTAGACATGCACAGAACATCGAGAGATCCATAAGGCTATCTTCCCGCTAAAATGGCACTGCAGCCAGTTTTCTCCAATAACAAAGAAAAAGAACACTAGAGCAAAGCAGTTGGTGCTTGACTGGCTGGATGCTAACTGAGAATTGAGCCTGCGTTATCACTACCCCAAATTAAAGACCGCTTACACAAGTGGGCTGTCTCTCACTCAAAATAACAGCAGCTTGCTTGAGATCCCAACATCAAACAAGCAACAGCACAATATTAAATGTTTTTTTCTGATACAACTGGTCGGTTTTATTAAGGCACTAAAGTTCCCTCTTTGATTGGTGAGTGAATGTGGGAGTCAAGAGTCAAAAGTTCACAGTCCATGTTATACCGTTTTAGTGCTTTGATGGTAATAATAGTGGTAAGCTTTGCAGGTGACAGCTGAAACGGCGCTGTGGGGCACTGCTTCATTGTCTAAAGAAAGTCACAGGCTGGAGTAAGGATCAGCAATATCCTATCACTGTATTAGCCAATTATCACTTCATTGCAGCTTCATTGACTGAAGCTGTGTACCTGTTGTGTAATTCAGTTGTTCATTTCCAGTTTGTTGATTTTGTTTTGATGTTTCCGTTCACTCTCAAAGGCACAACTTTTAAATCGAAAAACAAAATTCAATATTATGCTTGAACCACATCAACAGTCCAGTTTGTCTGGGTGATGATTCATTGTTTTTTACATGTAACATTTAGCTTTGTTTTGTTGTCATCAAAAGTCCTTGGAACTTTCAAGTAATGTCTTTGGTTAACCAATTTATTTATCATAATTTCTGCCAGTTAAGCATGGTCTGCTTTGTAAATAACAGGTAGATAATGGGATATGCATTATCTACCTGGAGACAGTTATGACATTAGTGTAATCACTAATGGCTACACAAAGTGGCAATCCAGTACACATATTTTAACATTGGGTTCTCTAAACGTGTGTTTTAAATGTAGATCAAAAATGTAATACATGTTTTTTATGATCAAGTTATAATGCATTGGTCCAGTCATAGTCTAGTCTTTTGAAGTTCAATTCTATTTTGGCCTCATTGGTCAATATGTCAAATATAGGCCTAGTTTTGCAACTATGTAACGTACATGCTGTATTTTGAGTTTCACATCCTCTTTATGATGACAACAACGTTTTCCTGTATTGTTCAGTACACCCTATCACAACTTTGTTGTCTTTTCAAAAAACCTGCATATGTTCAGGTTATTTTTTGTTTACTTTTGACATTGGATGCATTAGGGGACCCTACAATTTTGTCTAATCTGACAAAGAGAGGGTTTTATTGATTTGTATGATAATGTTTTCTTGTGCTGCTCACATTTGCCATGACCCTACCCATTATATTGTTGCTGGCAAAAGGCAGGGCTCCACACTGACAAAAAACACAAAGGGCAAAATGCCTCAAAGTCATATGAAGGCACACAAACCTGGGGTGTGCTGTAATCGTTTTAAAATGTAATTCCACTCCTGGCGCATTGTTGTGGCATTTTGAACAGAACACCAAAATATTTTGGTGCATTTTGAAATGGTTGTTCTGTCAGGCCTGTCTGGGCCCTGGCTAGTGGGTGCTTTGGGCTGGACAGAGCTATAGATAGGACAAACACAGCTCCTCGGCGCTGCTGTCCGGAGCAAGTCTGACTATTTGACAGGTGCTGAGCATAGGGGCCAGCCTTATCAGCTCCCTCCCTCTTTACACACACACATAAAACTTTGCTGTGTGCTTTGCTTTTTCCAGGTGTTTAGCTACAAACCACCGTAATAAAAAATATCTATCATAACCTAATTGAGTTGTCTGATGGCCCATGGTTACTGATTTAATTGAAGAGGTCAAAGTAATCTTAGGAATCCTGTATTTCAAGCCCAAACATTGGGCAAAAACCCCATGAAAATATATGTGGTAGTTGGTGGATAGTCCCAACTGATGAAGCCTGGCAAATATTAGCAATTCACAGAAATCACAACAATATATTCATAGGCTGGATGATTACTACTGCTTGTTGGCTGTGACAACATTTATTTGTTAAGGGTTGTTGTTTGTTGTAGAATGTTTTTGAATATTTAGTTGAAAATCCACTTTATCGTGCAATATAATAGCTGCAAGCAGCCTGGTTGATCACTTGGCTAGTGATATTAACAGTGTGTTGCAAGTTATTGATTCTTTTCTAAAAGCTAAGTTTCATGCTAGCCATTAACTTCAGTTGCATTCTTCTAGTCACAACTAAAAGGCCTGTTGGTCTGAAATCTAATTGCCTGGATGGTGCTTTTACTGTCCCAAATTGAATAAATAAAAACACAATACAATTGTGTTGTACAGATTTGTATGATATGTAAATTACATATCATCAGAATATTCATTCATATCACGGATTTGCATGTACTGTGAGATATGAGAGCTGATACAAGCAGTTAGATAACACACATCATTACATTTTAATAATATCAAAATATTACTATAAATATCATTTATTTTTTCATGAAGATCTTTGCTTATTTGATATGACAGAAAAAACTTACCATTATGGTTACTTAAATATGGCACAATACAGTACTTGCTAAAGTTCGTTCACTGGCTTCTTGTGTGTCACTGCTAGCAGGTGCTTAAGCAGGCGTAGTTAACATGACACTTACTGTCATGTCATATGGTTTTTCTATCCGTATTCACAGACTAGGTGTTGGATTAGTATGTGAATGGTTGCTCCCTCTTCACTTCATGATAGGTCGTGCCTTTGCGTGAAGTGCCATTTTGGGTCCTGCTCTAGAATGCACAATGAACTATGATTGGAAAACACAGCCATCTAACATTATTGGACAAAAAGACAACGACGGTTCTGTACCACACCGAGGGGGAAGAACAAGCACCACAGAATCATTTTAATGCAAGAACAAGCGGCAATTGAAGCAGGAAGAGGGACAAAGATGACAAGCAAACGTTATAATATTATACCATGAATTTAAATTGGAAAATGAACTGTCTTTGTTTACTGGTTTGTCATTAGCTCTTACTGGCCCTGGGCCAGTGGACCATTATTTAATGTTGTAACCCTGTCCTCAGAATATTCAAATGTTTCTATATACACAACATTTTGGTGGGAAGAACATTGACAGGTTCTTAATGACTAAGCCACACTTACTTAAATGTAAATTTAGATGGCTTTCAGTGCTGTGTTGCGAACATTTGTTCTGATGTTTATATCCACTATATTTTGACTATGCTACTTTGCTAATTCTTGAAGTAAATATTGTAGAGTATTTCAGTATACGATTTCCAACAGGGTTAGGATAATTTACCCAAATATGCATTTTGGACTGTCCCTTTTAGCAAAAGTAATTGCAACATTTTAATTTTGTTTTCAGATCTTGTGGTTGTGCTTCTTTGCTTGTAAAAACAGACATCTGATAGACCACCCATTGTGCGATCAACCAATTGAACATTTCATAAGACTTAAGACCAGACAGTTGGCCCACCCTAATAGACAGTGGCAGCTCCTAAAGATGACTGACTTGTGACATATGTACTGTGGGAGAACCGTTTGACTTAAACGTCCCACAAGGCATACATGTTTGCACAACAGTGGCATGATATTTTCACCAATGCTATTTCCCCTTCTCACTCAACGGGAATAGGCCTACACGTGGCCTATTCTGGCACCACTGATAAGCGTTGACGGTTTGCGGAGAGATTCTGTAGCCTACTGTTGATACAACAGCCATCTTTTGTGAAAAGTGTTTAATTCTGCATTAGGAAGTTAAACCTTATAGTGTATATGGTGTTGTCATGAGCAGAGAGTTAAGCCATAAATATGAGCGCTGTCACCAAGGGGGTGGGGGTGGCGTAGCCTGCTTAAATTAGCCACTGCTGCTGAAGTGTATTGGAAAATTAGTCCTAGTTTGCCCTCAAACCTCTGTAGGGGGCAATTTAGGTAAAAGTTGGTCTATATCCTGACACGTAATTTTTTTTTTTATCATCCATTAATGTGGTTGTGAAATTGTAATCATTGGTCTTCTATTGAGTGACCGTTGAATAACCACATATTGCTTTAAGCGCCTAGTTTGTCCTGCCTGATTTGTTTCTTCTAGTAAATTTTCCCTCAGTTGAGGTGCTTAAATTAGCCTCTCTAAACTGATGGTTAACACATGTTGGGGACGAGTCATCCCAAGTGCTCCCACAGGACGTTTGAATAGAGTTGCGTGTCACGTGAGAAATGGGTCTGCACATACAATCATTGTGGTACAGTAGTTCTCTCAGAAGAATACACATTACCTTTAAAAAGTTTGGAGTCACTTTCCTTGTCTTCAAAAGAAAAGCCTTTTTTTGTGATTTAAGATGACAAAACATTTATTAGAAATACAGTGTTGACATTGTTAATGTTGTAAATGACTATTGTAGGTGATTTTATGGAATATCTACATGGGCCTACCGTGGCCCATTATCAGTAACCTTCAGTCCTGTGTTTCAATTGCACTTTGTGATTGCTAATCCAAGTTTATAATTGTAAAAGGCTTATTGATCATTAGAAAACCCTTTTACAGTTATGTTAGCACAGCTGAAAACTTGGGCTGATTAATGATCCACGTTAACAGTGAAGATGGATCTGGGATGCTGTCCTTTTAGGCAGGGTTGCAAAGACAAAGCCCTTTCTTAGACTGGCCAGTGAAAAAAGAAGATTTGTATAGGCTAAAGAACAAGGGCACTGGACAAAGGAAGATTGAAAACAAGTGTTATTGACAAATCTACATTTTGAGGTGTTCGAATCAGAGACCAAATGAAAAGATGCTAGAGGAGGGCTTAACATCCTCTGTCAAGCATGGTGGAGGCAATGCAATGGTGCTTTGGGAGATTTGTACAGGGTAAAAGGGGTCTAGCACAGTCACCGGATCTAAACCCTTTTAAACTGTTGTGGGAGTGGCTTCACCATAAGATGTGTATGAAGTGCCCTTCATGCCATTCCAATTTATGGGAGGTGCTTCAGGAAACATTGAAGGGCAATTATGTTTTATTAAATAAAAGATTTCATAACCTTGTCAATAATTGTCTCCTATTCATTTTGCAATATTTCCTATTCAAACTCATTACATGTATGTTTTCATAGAAAACAAGGACATTTCTAAGTGACCCTAATTTGTTTTTGTGTTGACAGTAAATGCATCAATAGCTTGCAGCAATGTGCGTCTCCACTGGTATGCGGCACTGTAGCCTAACGTGTGCAAACGTGCCCATCCAAAGTCCATAAAGCCAACATAGTCTGTATCAGGCACTTATCCTTTGCCATTTTGTTGTCAATATCAAGCTAATTGATAGGATTATAATTCAGAGGGGGGTTTTCTAGAGTTGGCTGTCTGGCCAAACTGAGCGATCGGGGAGAAGGGCCTTCGTCACGGAGGTGGCCAAGAACTCAATGGTCAATCTGACAGGGCTCTAGCCTTGCTCTGTGAAGAGAGGAAAACCGTCCGGAAGGACAGCCACCTGCAGCACTTCCACCAATCAGGCCTTTATAGTGGAGTGGCCAGACGGATGCTACTCCTCAGTAAAAGGCAGATGACAGCCCGCCTGGAGTTTGGCAAAAGGCACCTGAAGGGACTCTCAGACCATGAGAACCAAAATTATCTGGTCTGATGAAACAAAGATTTAACTCATTGGCTTGAATGCCAAGCTTCTGGAGGAATCCAGGCACCGCTCATCACCTGGCCGATCCTATCCCTACAGTGAAGCATGGTGGTGGCTGCATCATGCTGTGGGGATGTTTTTCAGCGGCAGGAACTGGGAGACTAGTCAGGATTGAGGGAAAGATGAATGCAGGAATGTACAGAGACATTCTTGATGGAACCTGCTCCAGAGTGCTATGGACCTCAGACTGGGGCGAATGTTCATCCTCCAACAGGACAACACACAGCCAAAATAACAAAGCAGTAGCTTCAGGACAACTATGTGAATGTCCTTGAGTGGTTCAGCCAGAGCCCAGACTTCAACCGAATTCAACATCCCTGGAGAGATCTGAAAATGGCTGTGCACCACCGACGCTCCATATCCTACCTAATGGAGCTTGAGAGGTCCTGCAAAGAAGAATTGGAGAAACTGCACAAAAATAGGTGGCCAAGCTTGTGGTATCATACTCAAAAAGATTTGAGGCTGTAATTGCTCCCAGGTGCTTTAACAAATTATTGAGCAAAGGCTGTAAATACTTATGTACATGTTTTATATTTTTAAGTTTTGCAAATTAATAACCAATATGAAACAAGCTTTTTTCATTTTGTCGTCGTGTGTAGAATTTTGAGGGGAAACAATGAATTGAATCCATTTTGGAAGAAGGCTATAAAATAACAAAATGTATAAAAAGTGTAGCACTGTGAATACTCTCTGGATGCACTGTATGTCATGCATTCTGGAATTAGCCACACAGCACTTAAAGCTCTCAAAGCTTGAACTCTTATCCGGCTATTTGGCCTGAATTCCAAGCATTACATCTTGTCCTGCATGTGATGCTATCAGGATGCTTTTCTGCAACAGGGACTGGGAGACTGGTCAGATTGAAGCAAGGATGAACAGAGAAAAATGTAGATGTCCGCAAAAGAAACCTAATCCAGCAGAGCATTCAACCTCCAACTGGGCCAATGATTCATCTTTCAACAAAAACTGAAGCACACAGACAGGATGACCACTAATGTCTGTAAATCTTAAGTGGCCTAGCTGAAGCTCAAACCCAACTGAACATATTTGGGGGACCTGCAGATCTTAGTTTAATGATGCTCCCAATTCAATCTGATAAAGCTTGATTGGATCTGCATATATTTGGAGAAATGGCCCAAATCCACCAAAGAAGACTCAACATTTTGTAGAAAAGCCTTCGGCCGTAATCAAAGTACTGAATAAAGGGTCTGCATACTTGTTTACATGAAATATTTCAGTTGTGTTACTAATAATTTGTCAAAAGTGCTGAACAGAAAATAATAAACATATTCAGCAAAGTTTACAAATGAAAACAGACATCAGAAGTTTGGACAATTTTCAGTACTATGTTCAGAGTTAGGTTTTCATATGGCTGGTGATTAGGTTTACATTAGTCCTGTAACTTTTAGTAAATATTTTTGAGAACCGTGTCAGCACACACACACAGTAAAATGTGTGTCTCCTGACCAAATTGTAATGACACAAACATTCCCGGTTTGTGATAATAGTGCACCTGTCTGACATTGCCATAGTGTTGGCTTCTGGTCCCCTTGTGGAGATCTTTGTCCCACTGACACTGCAGGTGTTTCTTCAGAGTACAGACACCTGCCAGTAGGTGCTAACGACTGCATTCATGTTGTCTCCTGCAGGCAGAGGCCAGGCTGGCTGCAAAGCGAGCAGCCCGGGCAGAGGCCAGGGACATCCGAATGAGAGAACTCGAACGGCAACAGAAAGAGGTATATACACACACAACTCGGAGTACATACAACAGCCTTCCTACAAACAGGAAGTAATACTGATGGAGTCGGGGTAGAAGTGCTGCATGTTTACAGATCACAGTATATTTTAAAGTCCTGTTTTGATGTATTATACTGGAACCACTGCCTATAGCATATTAAGTTATTTGTGTGTTCAACTCCCTGCACGGGTTCCCTCCCCCCATTCTGTCCAGCTTTCCACTCACCGCTCCTTGGCCAGCAGCAGGAAAAGCTGGGGCTCAATTCATCAATGGATGGTAACGTTAGGCCTGGGGACAGCACCAGTCTCTGTACTAACACATCCTGGTCCGTTGTTTACTGGAGCTGGTCTCTCTCCCACCTGACCAGTGCCCTCTGATGACAGATCTGTAGATCACTTTTGATATGTTGTACTGTAATGTATGTGCTTCGGAAACACCTTTTATCTGTGTCTGTGCCTTGACAGTTTGCATTGGCCTCTTTCCTTATTTGGGCCTTTAATACTTCAGTCAGTTTGAGGCTAATATGCATTGGAATGGTAGTGTTTTCCAAGCGCTATACAGTGAGCTCTTCTGATATGTGGTAGTTTCCAAAAACAAAGACATGTTTGATGAGTTATTGCTACTACTCAGCTGAAGATCTGTGTTTTTTGGGGAAATTCCCCCTTAATCAGTTGCTTGTGCCCCAAATTAATAGTTAACCTGCTAAAGGCATGGGTTGGCCCTCAGTCACTTGCCGTGTTGTGATATTAATAGTGGAAGGACAAAAGTGTGATGAAAAAAGGTATCCAGCTTACTTTGTAAGAGTTTGTGGAGACCCAGAGAATGCAAGTCCTGGTTTACTTATCCCATGTGTGATTTGAACAGCTCTGACACTGAGTTAAGGGAGCACTGCAGCTTTGTGTTATGTTCACACTTAACATTAGCATGTTTTCTGTGTGGTCATGCTATCGCGTGGAGACTTATCGAGCTGCATCTTCTAGGTTTGTTTTCCCTATTCCCTTCCATCTCCCCCAATGTATCAATGTTCTTCTCCAGGCCGACACTGAAAAGGCCCGGCACTCTGGAACTAGTAGTAGATCCAGTAGGCATCATCGCCGGGTTGGTATCCTTCTTTCTCCTACCTCGTTCTTGCCCATCTCTCTTATCTTACCACATTCCCTGACTCCCATATTGATTTCCCAACAGGATGACGATGTCATTTCGGTCCATAGTACTGGAAGCTACAGGGTGTGTATGTTATTAACTGGTATCTCATTGACAAAGGGTAATATCCTTTGAATCTGACTAAGTACAGAAGTGTGACGCCATTGGACCTTCTTGAGACTGCTTTGGCTAATGTGTATACTTGGCTAACGTAGAGGTTTATCCGTTTAAAATGAGAATATTTCTTTGTCTAATTCTGTTGTGTCTTTTGTGATTTTGAAGTCCACATCCTCATTGCGAGACCTTGGCAGCTCATCTCATAATAGTCGAGCCGGCAGTTTACATCGAAGAACCCTTGTGGTGTGTGTCACGTCTCTGCATGTTTGTGCTTCCGGGTAAAGATAAGAAGGGATGAATGGCATGACTGTTTTTGCAGAAGAGAAGCGAAGGGTTTGCTGGCCAATAAAAGACCAGTGAAAATAGCTGGGCTATATTTGGAAGGGCTATGTCCTGTGCTGTCATGGGCTTGGCTAACATCTTTCTGTCTTCTAATAACTTTTAAACAGCTGTGATGGCTAGAGGTAGACTAACAGCTAAATATGGACAAATTACTAGGCGTCCCCAAATGACTCAGCATGAGTTAGTGTTCATTAGGCCATTCCATCTGTTACTAATTTATTAAATGTTTTGGACCAAATAATTATACAGCTTTTCATTTAACGTTTGCACCAAGTGTTGAATCGTATTTTCTTTGTGCTGTTCTATTATTATTCCTGTAATCTGCATTGTAAACACATCCTCACAGCTCGTCTTTCTTTCTATCCTAAGAGCAAGGGTCTCATACTGATTTATTTTGTTGCTGGGTGACTTCATTTTTACTTCCACATGTCTGGTGGTGCTATTTACTAAGACACATCAACACAGTCTGAGAACTTTGTCTGGGAGCCTCTTGCCTGTTTGATTATATTATCATGTTTTCGTTCAACCTTGTTCTTTCCCCAGTCTGATGTCCTGTCCAGTAGCTCTTCTATGAAGACCTCTCTCTCAACTGTATGTTCCCGCTGGCTGTTGAGCATGTGTGGATTAATTCACCTTTCAGTTTAGAACCACTTTATCAATAAACCTATTGAAGGTTTTGCTAGTTGCATGTTAACAGGTTAGTAATTTACGAGGTGCATGTTGTTGTGATCAGGATTGGAATAACTTAATACACACGCTTTTAAGCAAAGGTATTTTTTGCACAATACAGCTTGAAATTATTGACTGCTCAATCAACTTGGATACAAAAAATCACTGAACCTTGAAATATATAATGTCAATATCTCAATGCGCCATAAAGTGCACCTGGAAAGTTGTTACAGCGCTTAAATTTGTTCACATTTTGTTTTGTTACTGCTTTATTCCAAAATGGATTCATTTAATGTCTTTACTCAAAATTCTACACACCATGCCCCATAATGATAAAGTGAAAAAAGTTTAATATTTTTAATAGATTTGCAAATATTCAGGTCCATAGCACTCTGGAGTAGGTTTCCATCAAGGATGTCTCTGTACATTTCTGTATTCATTTTTTCCTTGATCCTGACTAGTCTCCCAGTTCCTGCTGCTGAAAAACATCCCCACAGCATGTTGCTGCCATACCATGCTTCACTATAGGGTTGTTATTGGCCAGGTGAAGAGCGATGCCTGGTTATCTCCAGATATGACGATTGGCATTCAGGCCAAAGAGTTCAATCTTTGTTTCATCAGACCAGATAATTTTTATTTCTCTTGGTCTGAGAGTCCCTTCAGGTGCCTTTTGGCAAACTCCAGGCGGGCTGTCATGTGCCTTTTTATTGAGTAGCTTTTACTGGCCACTCTATAATACCCTTCCGGAAGGGTCTCCTCTCTTTACAGAGCAACACTGGAGCTCTGTCAGAGTGACCATTGGGTTTTTGGTTGCCTCCCTGACTAAGGTCCTTCGCCCCTGATCGCTCAGTTTGGCCGGGCGGTCAAGAGTCCCGGTGGTTCCAAACATCTTCTTTTATTTACGGATGATGGAGGCCACTGTGCTCATTGGGATCTTCAATGCTGCAGACATTTTTTGGTACACTTCCCCAGATCTGTGCCTCTATGAAATTCTGTCTCTGAGGTCTTCAGACAATTACTTTGACTTCATGGCTTGGTTTGTGCTCTGACATGCACTGGATTATCAGTGGAAAAAGGATGCACCTGAGCTAAATTTTGAGTTTCATGGCAAAGGCTTTGAAGACGCATGTAAATGTTTTTATAAATTTTTTATAGATTTGCATACATAAAAAAAAAATCATATATTTACATAAAAGCATATGCAAATTGCCAATATTTGCGGTCTTCTGCAATACTTATGCATTTTGCCCTGGCATGCTGTCAATTAATTTCTTGGCCGCATCCTGACAGCCCATTTCGGCATAATCAATGCTTGGAGTTTTTCTGAATTTGTGGGTTTTTGTTTGTCCACCTGCCATTTGAGGATTGACCACAAGTTCTCAATGGGTTTAAGGTCTGGGGAGTTTCCATGCCATGGACCCAAAATGTCAATGGATGCCCAAAATCGGAAAAGTGGTTCCTCAAAGAATATGACTTTACCACAGTTCTCAGCAGGCCAATCCCTGTACTTTGTACAGAATATCTATCTGTCCCTGATGTTTTTATTGGAGATAAGTGTCTTCTTTGCTGCCGTTCTTGACTCCTGGCAAATCTTTGCCTCACTGTGCGTACAAAGGCCCTCACCTGCCTGCTGCCATTTCTGAGAACGATCTGCACTGGTGGTGCCCTGATCCCGCAGCTAAACCGTCTTAGGAGACGGTCCTGGCGCATGTTGTAATTTCCTGGGCGCCCTAAAGCCTTATTCGCAACAATTGATCTTCTTTCCTTGAAATTCATGATGGTGCGATAAATGGTAGATTTAGGTGCCATGTTACTAGTAGCAATATCCTTGCCTGTGAAGCTCTGTGGGCAAAGCAATGATGAATTGCATTTTTCCTTGTAGGTAAATTGTCATCATAAAAACTGAGGCAGCAGACTTTGAAAATGTAATATTTGTAATAACTTTTAGCCGTGTGTGTGTGCGTGTGCGCGCTGCACTGCTGATTTTGCAGGTTCTCCTACTTACAAAGCATGTTGAGGTCTGTAATTTTTTATCATGGGTACACTTTAACTGTGAGAGACGGAATCTAAAACAAAATGCAGAAAATCACATTGTATGATTTGTTTGTATGAAGTAATTAATTAGCATTTTATTGCATGACATAAGTATTTGATACATCAGAAAAGCAGAACTTAATATTTGGTACAGAAACCTTTGTTTGCAATTACAGAGATCATACGTTTCCTGTAGTTCTTGACCAGGTTTGCACACACTGCAGCAGGGATCTTGGCCCACTCCTCCATACAGACCTTCTCCAGATCCTTCAGGTTTCGGGGCTGTTGCGGGGCAATATGGACTTTCAGCTCCCTCCAAAGATTTTCTATTGGGTTCAGGTCTGTAGACCTGGACCAGTGGCTCTGGCTAGGCCACTCCAGGAACTTGAGACCCTTCTTACAGAGCCACTCCTTAGTTGCCCTGGCTGTGTGTTTCGGGTCGTTGTCATGCTGGCAGACCCAGCCACAACCCATCTTCAATGCTCTTACTGTTGGCCAAGATCTCGCGATACATGGCCCCATCCATCCTCCCCTCAATGCGGTGCAGTTGTCCTGTCCCCTTTGCAGAAAAGCCTCCCCAAAGAATGATGTTTCCACCTCCATGCTTCACGGTTGGGATGGTGTTCTTGGGGTTGTACTCATCCTTTTTCTTCCAAACACGGCAAGTGGAGTTTAGACCAAAAAGCTAAATGTTTGTCTCATCAGACCACATGACCTTCTCCCATTCCTCCTCTGGATCATCAAGATGGTCATTGGCAAACTTCAGACGGGCCTGGACATGCACTGGCTTGAGCAGGGGGACCTTGCTTGCACTGCAGGATTTTAATCCATGACGGCGTAGTGTGTTACTAATGGTTTTCTTTGAGACTGTGGTCCCAGCTCTCTTCAGGTCATTGACCAGGTCCTGCCGTGTAGTTCTGGGCTGATCCCTCACCTTCCTCATGATCATTGATCCCCCACGAGGTGAGATCTTGCATGGAGCCCCAGACCGAGGGTGATTGACCGTCACCTTGAACTTCTTCCATTTTCTAATAATTGCACCAACAGTTGTTGCCTTCTCACCAAGCTGCTTGCCTATTGTCCTGTAGCTCATTCCAGCCTGTGCAGGTCTACGATTTTATCTTTGATGTCCTTACACAGCTCTCTGGTCTTGGTTATTGTGGAGAGGTTGGAGTCTGTTTGAATGTGTGGACAGGTGTCTTTTATACAGGTAACGAGTGGAGAACAGGTGCAGTTAATACAGGTAATGAGTGGAGAACAGGAGGGCTTCTTAAAGAAAAACTAACAGGTCTGTGAGAGACGGAATTCTTACTGGTTGGTAGGTGATCAAATACTTATGTCATGCAATAAATGCTAATTAATTACTTAAAAATCATACAATGGGATTTTCTGGATTTTTGTTTAAGATTCCGTCTCACACAGTTGAAGTTTACCTATGATGACAATTACAGACCTCTACATGCTTTGTAAGTAGGAAAACCTGCAGAATCTGCAGTGTATCAAATACTTGTTCTCCCCACTGTATATACACGTGTACACACTCACTCACTCACATTCACTCACATACACACACACACACACACTCACACAATATTTTCAGGTAAAAGGCACTCAAAATATATAGCGGCCCGTTCCATAAATTGTAAATTGACATTCAACTGGCAGTGAACTCTATGTTGCTAAACAACATTTAGAGGCCTAATTTTTATAGGTGACCAAACGTTTTGTTATTTCTTTTAACTAAAAATGCCAACCTAGTGCAGCTTTAACATTTTTATTGTAGTGTAAAATGTAATTATTTAATTTTTTGAACAGTTTAAAGCTTAGTGCTGTTGTGATGTGTTCCAACACAAGTCTTTCTGATTTGATCATGCTGCTCGCTCATCTAGTAGGTTTATATCCAAATCTTTCCGAGTTTAAAAGCACGTGCTCTCTGGCCTTCAACTTAACCTGCAGGCCTCAAGAAGTCTGTATTTTCACGCGGCAAAGCAACCACGGCCCCAATTGCTAAACCTCAAATCTCGGCCATGCTCGCTAGCAACTTTGCGCTTCACAGGATCTCTGGGCAAAATCAAAGTTAGTTTTAAACGTTGATCTCCCATAACTGAAAGTTAATGTAGAACTTCTGAATCCATTTTGCTGGCAAGCATACAGACACATTTGTTTTTAAGTTTTCACTCAAAAGTCTAAAGTTGTATCATTAATCATGTTTCATTACCCAGCCCAACTTAAAACGAAAACACTTTTTTGCTTAAAAATTGTAGTGCTCACACATTTGACATAATAGGTGTCTTTTTTCACCTGCAGACCATGGTAATTATTTACTAATCTGCTTTGTCTGTATTCATTTTCAAACAAATTACCTGTACGTCAAGAAAGAACAATTGGGTGCATGTCTTTGCTCACCATCTCAACAGAGCTAATAGAGTTTGCAAATCCGTTACACAGTATTCAATATTGTGGTACACTACGAGAACCCAGTTGGGTGCTTATTTCTGTCTTGGCATTGTTTTTGCCACATTCATGTCCCTTTTTTCCTACCAGAGCTCTATATACAGTGACCTGCATAAGAAGGCTCCCGTGTCAAGTAGCTCCAGGAAGGACCTTCTGGTTAGTGTGCTCCTTTTGTATGTGTTAGGGCACGTGATCAATTTACCGGACAATTGAGCAATGTACCTGCAGTGATTTACCTGCAGATTGGGCTTTCCAGTGGATAATCGATTGCATCATGGTGGAAGAATTATCATTTTTTTGTTTTTGTATGACCGATATTCAGGCAAGGCTGCATGACTGTGATTAACACATTGAACTCAAACAAATTGTTTGAGGCTGCTTTAGTTCATGTCATTTGGGTATTGAAGTAATTTGGCAAAGATACCAAGTGTTTATCTTTGGCTGTTTGGCTGTGAGAAATTTAATTATTTTTACTGTCCTGAAATTGTATTTGGATTATTTTGGGTGAAAGTTTTGTCTCCAACTGGGAGCTGTGTGTTGGCCAATGTAATTAAGAGGAGCTATGTGTGATGTTTTTTTCCCTCATTGTGTGTACTTGCCATCATAAAAAGGTTATAAAGCTGAGGCCCTGTTTGTTTCACTTATTCAGACTGGCTTGTACCACGATCAGAGGACCTACAGCAGCTTAGCAAACAGCACCAAACCTCCTTCCTCTACTTCCAGCTATCAGTCTCGGGTTGGTCCTCACTCTCCCCATTTCTGGTCTATACCCATGCCCCCTTCTAAGTGTTGAAATCAAGTTACTGAAAACCTTTGAAAAAGCTTTGTTATTCACTCTCAAGTTTAATGGGAAGTATAAACGCTTGTTGAGAAGACCCGTTGTGAATGGTTTACTGTGTGTACTATGTGCGTGTTTGCACTTAAAGCTTTTCCCAGTACTTAGTCATAATTTGATCTGGAAATCCGGTTAGACCTCAGTAACTACACTGCAAAAAAAAAAATAAGGGAACATTTAAATCACACA
Source organism: Novumbra hubbsi (assembly GCA_016801125.1). NCBI lineage: Eukaryota > Metazoa > Chordata > Actinopteri > Esociformes > Umbridae > Novumbra > Novumbra hubbsi. The sequence continues at coordinate 21,544 of JACXGK010002901.1, forward strand.
TTGGGTCTTGAAATACATTTTCTATTTTGCTTTTGCTTCTCCAGTGCACCTATTGTCACTTTCATTTGCACCAAAACGGATGACATAGATTCACCATATGCTTATGTTTTTTAACTGGACAGATTCATCCCTGTGGTTTAACACTAGAAGCGCCGAGCCATTGTTACCCCCGTAAAGCACAGTTTGGGCAAAATTTGCCCATGAGTCTACAGACGGGGACGTATTTACTGACACGTAATGGTCGCTAGATGGCGCTTGTACGGATCCAAAGTCAAGGCCGACACTGTCAAGGTCGAGTGTCTGTTTTAATCTTGTTTTGATTCCATGTTGCTCCGTTTTCGAGGTAGGGGTGTTACGATTGCAGTAACTACAATGGGTAAAGATGCCGGTCTGGCTTGGTTTTGTACAATATAATATTGCGCTGTGCTCAACATTGCAGTTTGAAAGATTTTTGTGGAATAATACAAATAGCAAGGAAGAAAATATAAAGTCAAAATGATTTTGGCGACTGAACTGGTGATGTCAAAGAGATTGTCTTGCGCCTTCACCTTACTGTCGATCTATGGCCAATGTCCGTGTTACGTTTAAAATTTCACAATAAATCGACCTGCTCACAAAACCCAAAAATCACAAAATAAAACAAGTGACATTTAAAGGAACAAAGTAGGAACATCAAACATGTTCCACTAATTGAAAAACAAACATAAAAAACAGGGAATCAAAGTTGCGAAGACAACAACGCAAAATAACGCATGATATAACCTATAGAGCCTAACCTTCATTTTCAATCCGCTCCCTACTATACAATAGGTTCAACGTGTTTTGTAGCCGGCTACCCAGAACTTAATGCCTAATGTGTCTGGTTTATTGGACATGTATTGTGGAAAGCAACACCGCGAGGGAACAGTTGTTCATCTAATACAGTTATGTTTTCACTGCACGTTTTTCACAAACCTATCGAATACCTCCGATATCATCGCAAATGTATCAGTCACAAGTTGGACAGTGCTTGTGGTTTTGTCATCATAGCGCAGATAGAGCGTGATATCTCAGAATTTTTCATTTCGGCCAACCAATAAACATCGCGTTTCATGCTTTTACCGCCAGTTACACCTCAAATAAATAAGACCCATGATTGATTTTAGTTCTGCTTCGGTCAATTTGTGCAGCTATGCGCTTTATTTTGTCAGGAGATTATTCTAACTTTCTTTCATGTATATTATCAATTAGGAATATATCAAACATTCCGAAATGTTTAAGTTAATAACTTTACCGGTGGCGCAGTGGTTAGATTGTACTGATTGTAAACAGGAGGTTCATGGTTCGATTCCTTGTGTCGGCTACAACTTGAAATTATTACGGATCCTCAATTTCCAATTGTCCCCAATTTCTGGAGTAACCCAAATTGCTGCTTGCAGCTATATGTATTATTATGTTGTACACTAAAAAGTGGCGGAGAGAATAACGCATTATAAAATCTATAGAATGCGCTTTACATAATAGCTTAACCTTCATTTTCAATCATCTCCCTACTACACAATAGGCAGGACAAGGAGGAGCTAATAAAATTACAATGTTTGAAACATTCATGTAAAATCACCTGATATGAAAATGAGCAATCGAATGGGTGTGTAATTAGTGGATACTCTAATAGGTTATTCTCAGGGAATTGCATTGTGATCAGGGTTTCTTTGTTTCTTTGCAAGAGCTAGTAAAGACTGCACCCATCCCCCACCTAAAGACCGCATAGCGAATCAATAGATTTGGTCTCAAGTCAAATCGCTAACATGTGTGGCAGAGCTCACAAGTTTGGTTCCCTGATAATTTAACGCTGATTACATATCCTTTTCGCAGTTGCATAACAATATTGTCTGCAACTTTCATCTCTCCATAAATTGCGTTGTGCATTCAACATGTATTTTGTTGGCGCCTATTCAGAATTTAATGCCAAATGTGTCCGGTTTATATATTATTCATATATTATTATTATTGAATTGTACGCTTTATTTTATTTGAGTCAAATATAATAAACAGTTGTTTTATCATACTGCAAATAAGACATGACGTTCCGGACCTTTGCTTGAAGTAATTTGGTCTAGCTGGACCTTTCTACATTTTAATTAAATATCCCTGATTTATATATTTATACACTATAAATATTTATTTTCCTAAATAACAAAAGACTCTTATAAGGGAGCCTTGTATAACGGAGCCTTTGCGACATCTGCTGACAATGACTGCTGTGAAAACATTTAACATTGAACAGGAATGAAATAGCCTTAAATCAGCTTTTCTCTGTGTGATTTTGAAAATTTGAAATTTTCCCACTCTAGCGCTTCTAGTGTTAATTGACTTTTTACGTGTTCCTTAAATTTTTTGAACAGTGTACTTACTGCTTAGTAAGTGGCAAAGCACTGAAGATGAAAACCGGCTCAGTTTTGACTTCAATGTTGTCCATGCACTATGTTAATCTGAGGGATGTGTAAAATTTTTCTGAATTGTAGTGTACTTGCTAGGTCTCATCAAACTGCATTCAACACCTCATCCATTGACAGTTTACACTGGGGACAGTCTCCTCACCTTTGGAGGGCTGTCGTCTCAGTGTGGTCAGGGAAAAGCTTTCACGTTTCTTTTCCCACTTACCCCCTCCCCCACCTTTAGCTATCCTCTGGCTCATCCCCCCTCTCTCATCCCCCTTCTGCCCACAGGCCATGTCCGTGGCCTCCCCTACCGCTGGCTCTGGTTCAGGGCTGACACGCAGCTATAGCCTGGTCAGTGGTTCTGCCTTTACATCTCCTTCCAAGTAGATCGCTACAAAATATCTGAATGCCATTCCCAGAGTGTTTTTTCTAGTGTTTATTTTCAGGTGTCACTGCAGCCAGGATTATATGGTTGTATTTGATCTAATCGAGCATTGGGACTAATCTATGCTTTGAGTTACTCAAAGCAGCTGCTTTTTTTTCTCACAGACGGTTGACAAATGAAAGGGAAAACCTGAGTTAAGTTATGGAACATGACTATTGCTGATTCTTTATGTGCTGCAATTAAGCAATCTACATCCTATGTGTCATGTAGAAAAATGCTAAACTGGTGTAGTTGACCTCAACTTTGAACCAAGATAGCAACAGGAAAGGATGTTGGTTTTTTCCTTTTATTTGTAACCCATCCTCATTTGTGTACCAATACAAAAGTGGTGACATTTGTTGGTACCCCTCCTCAATATTCTGTTCAACTTGATATTGTAAATAATAAAACAAATGAAAATGGCATGGACAGAAATGATGGAACCCTTAACCCAAATATTTTGTTGCACAACCTTTAGAGGCAATCACTGCAAGCAAACGTTTTCTGTAGCTCTCTATGAGACTTCTGCACCTGTTAACATGTCGTTTTGCCAGACTTATCCTGAGCAAACGGCTCTAGCTGTTTTAAGTTTGATGGGTACCTTTTCCAGACTGCAACTTTCAGATCTTTTCATAGGTGTTTGATAGGATTCAGATCAGGACTCATGAAGGCCTCTTCTGAATAGTCCAATGTTTTGTTCTTATCCATTCTTGGGTGCTTTTTGCTGTGTGTGCCCTGCAACTGGGACAGAGTTTTCTGAAACTTGGCTGTACGTTTTGCTCCCGGATGCCTTGATAGTCTTGAGATTTCATTGTGCCCTGCAGAGATTCAAGGCATTCTATGCCAGATGCAGCAAAGCAGCCCCTAAACTTAACTGAGTCTCCATGTTTCACTGTTGGTATGGTGTTCTTTTTTGAAAGCTTAATTTTGGCGTCTGCGAACATAGAGCTGATGTGACATGCCAAAAAGCTCCAATTTTGACTCATCTGTCCAAAGGACATTCTTCCAGAAGAATTGTATATTTTCATTTTAGCATATTCCAGTCTGGCTTTTCTATGTTTTTCTTTCAAATTGGAGTCCTCCTGAGTCTTCTTTCACTCAAAAAAATTGATGGTGCGACTGACGTACCTTCACCTTGGAGTTCAGCTTTTGTGTCTTTTGGCAGTATTCCTTGGTTTGATTTATGATCACTATAATCATATTTCTTTTTCTTTTCTTAGGGGTACCAACAAAAGTTTCCTCGTCATTTTCGAAAATCTTTTTAGAATATGCAATAATTAATTTCTTTATGCAAAGGCTTTTAATGTCATAATTTTTCCGGAGGTATCAAGCTTTATTTCAATGTGCTTAATGGGTACCAACAAAATTGACCATCTGTGTATATATGCCTTAGTTATTATTGACAAAGATGTGAAGAGCCGTGGTGTAGTGGTAACACAGCCAGGCACGAGTCACAAATACAAGTCCAACCAACGACCATCGTTCTTCGCCTGCTATCTTCCTGCCGCCTGCCTGATAATACCTCTCCTAAAAATATCCTTTGGGAAAATGAAAACATTATTTTGACAACGGCATGCTACTCTCTTTGGGTTTGTTGTCCATCTTGTCCTAAGATTCTCTCTCCGTTGTACCTTCAGGCCTCTATAAATGACGACGGCCTGTACGGCTCCTACTCTGGTATTCAATCTCAGACTGTAAGTTCTATTCGCGTATCCACAACTGAATTGGGTATATGATATCACCAGGGCCAACTGGTGAAAGCTGTGTGCTGGTCTGGTCTTTTTCCCCCCTTAATTGAAATGCTCTCCCCCCCCCCCCCCGCAGCCCTCAGAGTGTAGCTGGTACTCTAGGTCAACTCGCAGCAGCCCTGCGGTGAGCCCCCAGAATACGACCACAATGCGTGCATGATGTTTTTTAACCTTGTCTGGTGATTTCTTACCCGCAATGTTTGAAGGGACTGAGATTTGACTATCTTATACACAATCAACTTTTAACTAGCTGCTTACCTTGACTTACTCACCACACGCCTAGAGATACTTTCCAGTATACTGTAGCTGTTACTGGTAGACCCTAGACAGGTTTTGCTGTGTATGGTTTTGAGGTGCCAACGCACTCTAGTCTGCGACGGTGCCAGCTACCAGGACTACTCTAATTAGTTCTAGCCTGGATTATTTGATCACTCTGCACACCTCCTGTTTTACCAACCTTTTAGGGGGTGTTTTGCATGTTACAGAATGCTGGTTGGTTTTATTTGCTTGCAAGTGGAGTTTGGCCATGTTCCAGAGGCTTCAGTAGCTTAGTCAACCGCTGAAATTGCATCTGATTGAAGAGTGTGGTGAGTTAGCAAGTTTGTTTCATGAGGGCACTCTGACTGTCTGTACTCCTCCCAGAACTCTTCTGACGACGATACTGCCAGCACCGTGTCCCAGGAGCACCACAGTTGTGGCAGGAGAGACAGTGTGGTGAGAGTCTGGGGTTAGGTTTGGTTGTGAAGGAGATGATAGAAGCGGAATCTGCTGTCTCTAGGGTGGAAACATGACTGTTACGTAACCTATAATGTGGTACTTTTAGGTGCGTTTAACTGCTATTTTAGTGTGCAGAACTTGTAATTATATCCTTTTTGTTTTCTTTTGAAAACGAGCAATAAAGTACCATAACTTATTTTAATTTTATAGTGGTCATTTCTTTACCCTGAGTGGAAGTATACCAGTCACCTATGAATACTTCCCAAATTTCCGTGTTTGTCTCTGACGTCATGTCCTCGTCTCCGTCATCCATCTGTCGCTGACCGCCCTCCTGCCCTCTACCTTGGTATCTGCTGAGTAGTCGTCCGATTTCTCAGACATCAGTGAGTCAGCCGCTGACTATTTCAGCCGCTCCAACCGCAGGGGCAGCATAGTGTCTGACCTGGATGACCTGTGCATCCCAGATGACCTGGATGGTGTAAGTTACCTGACAGAACCAATCTACTGCAACATGAAATGCACTATATAGATGTTGTGGACACCTAACACATTTGGAATGGTTTGGATTGGGTTTGGGGTAAATATTCCTTTGCACTTAGTGATGATGCATTTGGCAGTTCCTGGATTTGTTTTATTTTCCAGCACGACTTACAAGAGCAATTTCAGTTAGAGTTCCCCTTGTAGGCTCTGGGATTCAAACCAGCAATGTTTCTCTCACTGGCCCAGCACTAAACAGCACTCCTAAGGTCATTTTCAATATACAGTGGAGGAAAAACATTTTGGTCCCCTGATCATTGTGTTTGCCCACTGACAAATAAATGATCAAATATTATAATCATTTAAAATAAGTTATGAATTGATTTGCATTTCACTCAGTGAAATAAGTGTTTGGCCCCTTTGCAAAACATGACTTTTGGTGGCAAAACCCTTATTGGCAATCAGAGGTCAGACGTTTATTGAGGTTTGCCACCAGGTTTGCACACATCTCAGGAGGGATTTTGTCCCACTCCTCTTTGCAGATCCTCTCCAAGTCATTAAGGTTTTGAGTCTGACGTTTGGCAACTCGAACCTTTAGCGCTCTTTACAGATTTTCTATGGGATTAAGGTCTGGAGACTGGCTAGGACCTTAATGTGCTTCTTCTTGAGCCACTTCTTTGTTGCCTTGGCCATGTGTTTTGGGTCATTGTTATGGTGGAAAACCCATTCACGAGGGAAGCAGGAAATTAGATTAGGAGCATTCCCTTTAAGAGAGTGCTCCTAATCTCAGCTCGTTACCTGTATAAAAGACACCTGGGAGCCAGAAATCTTGCTGATTGATAGGGGATCAAATACTTATTTCACTGAGTAAAATGTAAATCAATGTGTAACTTATTTGTAATTTGTTTTTCTGGATTTTTTTGTTGTTCTTCTGTCTCTCACTGTTCAAACAGGCATACCATTAAAATTATAGACTGATCATTTCTTTGTCAGTGGGCAAACGTACAAAATCAGCAGGGGATAAAATATTTCTTTCCTCCACTGTATTATCAAAAGAGTACCTAAAATATCTGTGACTAAGCTTATGAATAGTGTATGGATGTGGCCTAACGGCATGTATTTGGTACAATAAAGATAATTTTTGTATTTTAATTTTGTATGGTTCTTAATATTGTATTGTGTATGTGTTGGGTTGTCTATGCTTGGTGTGATCTATGAACATGCTGCAGTACTGTACCTTGTTGACTAACTCAGATTTTTAGAGGATATGTTTTGGCAACAATGACATGTAATTTTGGATCCATAATACATATTTGGCATTACTGTTAATGATTGTTTTTCTGTTATTTACTTTTAGCTGGATGAAAAATGTGATAAGACGTTCGTAGACTACAGCCGGGTAAGTGCAACAGGCAGGAGTCATGTATAGTGTCCTCAGGCATTTTATATCTCTGCAATGACCATTGCATGCCTGAGTAATTTTCAATTAATTCCCCCCCCCCCCAGTTTTGATACTGTTGTGTTGTGTATAGATCAGTTTTGTTAGTTTACTCTTTATGTACACAGTGTCTGGTGAAAGTCAACAGACCCTGGCAAAATGTGAAAATGTTGTTTCTTTTAACCAACACAGAGATTAAATTGGGGTTTTCTCCTATTGAGCTACACAATCTAGAAAGAATGTTATTGGTTGCAATGGTCTTCATACCAATTACTTTGTCAGATATACACTGCTCAAAAAAAAAATCTTGATGAAGGAAATATATTAAAGATCAAAATCTTTAGTGTACAGCCGTGGCCTAAAGTTTTAAGAATTACACAGTATTAATGTTCACAAAGTCTGCTGCCTCCGTTTTTATAATGGCAATTTGCATATACTCCAGAATGACCTGAATTGCAATTATTTGCAAAGTCCCTCTTTTCCCATGAAAATGCATGGAAATACCCAAATAAACATTTCCACTGCTTTTCAGCCCTGACACAAAAGGACCAGCTGACATCATGTCAGTGATCCTCTCGTTAACACAGATGAGAGGGTTGACGAGGACAAGTCTGGAGATCACTCTGTAATGCTGATTAAGTTATAATAACAGACTGGAACCTTTAAAATGGGGTTGGGGCTTGAAATCATTGTTCTTCCTCTGTTAACCATGGTTACCTGCAAGGAAACGCATGCAGTCATCATTGCATTTCACAAAAAGGGCTCCACGGGCAAGGATATTGCTACTAGTAAGATTGCACTTAAATCTGCCATTTATTTAATCATCAAGAACTTCAAGGAGAGAGATTCAATTGTTGTGAAGAAGGCTTCAGGGTGCCCAAGAAAGTCCAGCAAGCGTCAGGACCGTTTCCTAAAGTTGATTCAGCTGCGGGATCGGGGCACCGCCAGTGCAGAGCTTGCTCAGGAATGGCTGCAGGCAGGAGTGCACCTGCATGCTCAGTGAGGCGAAGACGTTTGGGGGATGGTCTGGTGTCAAGAAGGTCATCAAAGAAGCCACTGCTCTCCAGGAAAAACATCAGGGACAGACTGATATTCAATGATGACTGAAAATGTATATTTGTGTCATTCTCAAAACGTTTGGCCACGGCTGTATAATGTTGGCAACCTTAAGCTATGGGTCTTTTTCACTTCAATTTGGACAGAAGCTGATAGAGGGACAATGAATAGCAAAAAAAAAAGTTATGGTTGGGATGCTCTGATGTCTGCCATTTCTTATTTTTTATTTTATACTCTTCTGCGGGTTTATTGTAGCCTGATACTTTTTATTTACTACATTTGAAAATATATCCACAATTACAGAAAGAGAATGCACAGTTACCGTAATGCCACTTGTTTATCAACTTTTGTATGATTGAATTTACATTTGTTGAAATTTTGCCAGAGTACATAGGTACCCATATGACAACATTGGTACTAAAATTGGGCAGTTAGTGGGGAGAACAAGTATTGGATACACTGCCGATTTTGTAGGTTTTCCTACTTACAAAGCATGTAGTGGTCTGTTATTTTTATCATAGGTACACTTCAACTGTGAGAGACAGAATCTAAAACAAAAATCCAGAAAATCACATTGAATGATTTTTAATTAATTTATTTGCATTTTTTTGCATGACATAAGTATTTGATACATCAGAAAAGCAGAACTTAATATTTGGTACAGAAACCTTTGTTTGCAATTACAGAGAAGACCCAGCCACGACCCATCTTCAATGCTCTTACTGAGGGAAGGAGGTTGTTGGCAAAGATCTCGCGATACAGGGCCCCATCCATCCTCCCCTCAATGCTGTGCAGTCGTCCTGTCCCCTTGGCAGAAAAGCATCCCCAAAGAATGATGTTTCCACCTCCATGCTTCATGTTTGGGATGGTGTTCTTGGGGTTGTACTCATCCTTCTTCCTCCAAACACGGCGAGTGGAGTTTAGACCAAAAAGCTCTATTTTTGTCTCATCAGACCACATGACCTTCTCCCATTTCTCCTCTGGATCATAAAGATGGTCATTGGCAAACTTCAGACAGGCCTGGACATGCGCTGGCTTGAGCAGGGGGACCTTGCGTGCGCTGCAGGATTGTAATCCATGACGGCGTAGTGTGTTACTAATGGTTTTCTTTGAGACTGTGGTCCCAGCTCTCTTCAGGTCATTATCCAGGTCCTGCCGTGTAGTTCTGGGCTGATCCCTCATGATCATTGATCCCCCACGAGGTGAGATCTTGCATGGAGCCCCAGACCGAGGGTGGTTGACCGTCATCTTGAACTTCTTCCATTTTCTAATAATTGCGCCAACAGTTGTTGCCTTCTCACCCAGCTGCTTGCCTATTGTCCTGTAGCCCATCCCAGGTTTGTGCAGGTCTACAATTTTATCTCTGATGTCCTTACACAGCTCTCTGGTCTTGGTTATTGTGGAGAGGTTGGAGTCTGTTTGAGTGTGTGGACAGGTGTCTTTTCTACAGGTAACAAGTTCAAACAGGTGCAGTTAATACAGTTAGTGAGTGGGCCCTCCTGTTCTCCACTCACTAAAGACAAACAAACAGGTCTGTGAGAGCCGGAATTCTTACTGGTTGGTAGGTTATTAAATACTTATGTCATGCAATAAAATGCTAATTAATTACTTAAAAATCATACAATGTGATTTTCTGGATTTTTGTTTTAGATTCTGTCTTTCACAGTTGAGGTGTACCTATGATAAAAATTACAGACCTCTACATGCTTTCTAAGTAGGAACACCTGCAAAATCGACAGTGTATCAAATACTTGTTCTCCCCACTGTATGTACACAGGAGATCACCATACAATTTGATTAAGGTTGTTATACAGGTGTGCTAGGTGCTAGATTTATGAAGGTGTTTCCACAAAGACATTTTTTTCTTTGTCTGTGTGCTATGTGGTGTAGGTCAATTGAATCTCTTTTTACATATCTGTTGAAGGCTGCACAACACGAGGGGTTTGTTGACCTAAACTAGGGTCTGTAAGCTTTTAGCGGCTCTGGTTGGAATGGGGTGGGAGGTCCTGTGGGTGTCAGATGTCAGTGTGGACTATTGTCATGTGCAGTGTTGACTTGAGCTTAAATGTGCTTTGTGTTGTTGTCTAGCCGTCCTCACGCTGCACCACCCCCGGCCTCTCGGCGGCCACTCTAGCCTCTCTGGGGGGGACTTCCTCAAGACGGGGCAGTGCAGACACTGGCAGCGTTGTTGACACTGACACCAGTCTTAGTGAACTGAGGGTAAGAGCGACACAAACACTCTTACCAAGTCTCATTATTGCTATAATTACAAGGTCCAATAAATGTTGTGTGTCTGTAGTACCTGTGCCACACATATAAATATCTGTCTATTTAAAATATGAGTGACTTGTTACTGTAACCTGTTTTTAGTATTCTGTATTTAATCTGAACTTGAAGGTACTTTACTACTTCTCCTGTCTTCACATCATGGGAAGAATTTAATAATTTTTCTTATTTTGCCTATGATGCTGCCCTAGTGTATGTCTGGGTCTACCGCAAGGGTACATGTCTCTTGAAATGCCAAAAGCATGGGTGCTTCTGTCTGATCTATGTCCATCTGTCCTTTAACTCTCCCGGGTTTTCTCCATGATTCGCTCCAACCAACCAAGCCTTCCTCCCGTCTGCTCTACAGGATATCTATGATCTAAAGGACCAGATTCAGGATGTAGAAGGCCGGTACATGCAGGGGCTTAAAGAGCTGAAGGTAGAGGGGCCTAAGCTCGCAGCATGCCTTGTTTTTCCTTTTTCTCTGCAAGCCTTTTGGCATCACTAACCCCACTGTATTCCCATATTTGTCACCTGCTGCTGGGGCTCCACAACCTGTAATCTCCATCTGTACCACTTTCTGTTGTGGCTTCCAGTCTGATGGCATGTTCCTTGCATTACCCCATTTTTGCTATGTTTGGTACTTGACTGTTATGGCATGTATCAAAAGATTTGTGAAAACCCTGAAAGTGCCCTGCGGTAACAGCAAGACCATGAATGTTTTTTTTTTTTAACTTTATTTCTGTTATTTTGGGTGCCTGTTTTTTGTTTTTACTCCTGAAAATGACAAATCACTTTTATTCCCACACTCCCATACCCTGTTCCCTTTCTCGTTTTTGAAAACATTCAGTTTACATGGGGTCAAAAGGAAATGGTCGGTGGGAATCACGGTGCCCAATCCACACAGTTCTGGAAAGTTTCACTGCTGGCTGGCGAAATACTGGCTGGAATACTGGCCAAATGTACACGTTTTTTCTTCGTTTATACCAGCATCATTCGTCCTAACTTTGTCAAAATTGACGAGCTCGAGGCGAGCAATTATACTCTTTGCGCCAAGGGCAAAACCCACATAATCTTTTATTTTCTTTGAGATGGCTCATAAAACATTTTAGAAATGGCAGAAGATGACGAGGCACTTCACCACTTCCCCTGTATGTACACGCATCAAGGGTGTGTGGACAATTGAAGTGGTCAATTTTGCCATAATGGTCCAGGGAGGTTTTTCCCAAAGAAAATAAAATACACTTAATACACATTTATTAGACACAGGATTGCCCAGAGTCTGTTAAGCCCCTTCAGGGGGCCTTAGGTGGTTTCTGTCTGAAGATGTAGCCAACAGGCAAGCGTAAACAGCCAATATAAATAAATTGGGAGTTTGCACTTCCCAAATGGATTGATATAAAAAGCACAGATGAGGAAATGAGTGACACTAACGGCCAAGCCCTTTTCAATGAGCCACAAATCAAACCATTTTGCTGTTCAAAATTAAAAGTAATACACTGCAACCGTACACCATCAAACTGCAATGTATATGAATGGGGAGAAAAAGCTGCCCAATTGTTCCAAAATATGTACCTAGTTGAGGCATGGAGTAGCATCAACAAACATGCAAACAACAAGTGGCCCTTTCAATAGGCCCTGAAACAAAGCATTTTAAGACTTTTCCTCTTGTACAGTTGAGCAGTATTTACAACCCATACAAATACATTGCGAACGGCACAAGTGTGGTAAGGTGACATGAACAATGAAGTTAAATGCCTGGTCAATACTTCCCAGTTGTAAACAGTAGAAACATGGGTGTTCAAAATTCAAAATAAGAAAACTGCAAAAAGCCCTTCAATAGGCCATAAAACTAAACATTTAAAATATTTTTTTCATGTACAATTTGGTCGGATTTCCTACCGATTTCTATTCATTGCAAGTGGACATTGTACATTCCCAATGCATATGAATGGACAGGTAATACCCACCAATTATACAAAATACCTTTTAGATGTACAGGAGTTAACTTTTTTTAAGCAAACAGCAAGAGGCACTAAGAGGCACCTTTTCAATAGGCACGAAATGAAGCATTTTAAGCTTTTATTTTTTGTACAATTGGAAGACCAGGCCACCCCCTGATTAACATATTCGGAGCACGTCAAAAACAGTATGCCTTATTACGGGCCGCAATATGTAAAAAACACACATCACTACTACACTTGATGTTTCAGGGGGTGGAGGAGGTCTATTTGTGCTAACAAGGGTTAGTGTAATACACATTGGTAGATCCTAAACACAAACACTTAACTTGATCCTGTTTGTGTTGATATCGTGTTCCGTAATATCAGTGTAACACCAAGTCAATTTGATATCAATCTGTCCTGTTAAGAAGCATAAGTGATTGAGAATCAATTTCACCGGTTTTGGTCTAAATGAATGTGGCAACAGGTGCCCTGGAGAGACAAGACAACCACCAAAAAGGGAATGTTTTTTTTAGATGGTGGTCACATACATTTGCTCTCTTCTTATCCTTGCTGACTGATTCTTCCCTAATTTAGCATTTTGCTAATGTCCGTGGGTCAGTGATGGTCTGGGAGGCATATATGTTTGGAGGGTCGCTCAGACCTCCTCTTGCTAGCCAACGGTACCGGGATGAAATCATCCAACCCCAATGCTGATGCAGTGGCTCTGGGATCTGTCCAGGAGCTCACTGATGCCCAGGAGCTGCGGAGAACTTGGTGAAAAGTGCTGTCTGTCGTGCCATTGGCAAAGTTTACCTGGTGTTCAAGCAGTTTTTAGGTGCTTTTGTGGTATTTCCAAGCCACTTGACACCCCAGGCTGTGAAACTGAATTTCTACGCCATTGCAGGTACATAATAAATTGTTAAGGAAGTTCATGCCATCAGGACCATGCCAATAAGGATGACTTGTGTCCCCCAGGCTTTCATAATGTTATAGGTGCCATAGACTGCACACACATCCCCATCAAGGTCCCACCGTGCCCAAATGAAGGGGATTTTGTGAACCGAAAGGGGGTTCACAGTATAAATGTGCTGGTCAATTACTATTAGAATTCCAGATTAGTAATTTGTCAAATACAATTTAAAAAAAAGTATTGTTTCAAAAAAAGATACCATTGAATGACTATACTCTCGTAGATGGTGTGTGTGTGTGTGACTCTGTGCCATATCAAAATAAGTATATTTAGTAATGATTACCATTTTGTAGAACATTCTTGTATTTCACTTTTACTTGTGTTCCATGTTCTAAAGGGTCATGTGGTGGCTTTGACATTAGAGATGAACGAAGTAATGATGAAATAGTTAAAATACGAACCTTTTTGTAAAAAAACTGCGTGCGCTCGGTTTGGGCAAATTGATAGTCCAAACTATCGATATCATGGTGGATGTAAGAGGGAACGTTGTGATCTTTTAACAGGTTACATATCCTAACAAATATTTTGGTTTTCAAGATGTAAGAGCTGTTATTTTAATGTGAGAATTCTAGTCACATACTGAATTGCAAATGAGCTTGACCCTAGAGGCATGTATTCCTGGTAGGATTCACTCTCTGATGTGGAGGAGAAGTACAAGAAAGCCATGGTGTCGAACGCTCAGCTGGACAATGACAAATCCAACCTCATCTACCATGTGGATACCCTCAAGGACGTCATTGAGGAGATGGAAGAGCAGATGGCCGAGATGCGCAGGGAGACGGAGGAAAAGTCTAAGGTGAACAGACATCTACACACAGGACAGAGGGGACAAACGTGTATATCCCATTAACACATGCAGACTTGAAAGGTACATATGCAAATGTCAGTAAAGTCTCCAACAACACTATCCACTTTAATGCCCTCAAGTGCCAACCCAACAGCAACATGACAAGTGCGGTAAAGTGCTACATGGTCCAGTTAATCGTAAATGTTACAAACAAACATCTGTGAATCTTGCTTACACTTATTAACACACTTATTTTGGGTTAAAGTTGTGTGAGGAAAAATATTTGGAGTTTCAATCAATCAAATGTATTTATAAAGCCCTTTTTACATCAGCCGTTGTCACAAAGTGCTTTTAAAAAACATCCAGCCTAATACCCCAGTGAGCACGCAACAACAGGATTGGAGCACGGTGGCTAGGGAAAACTCTCTATGGGGGCCCGAATGTAGGAAGAAACCTAGAGAAGAACCAGGCTCAAAGGGGTGGCCAGACCTCTTCTGGCTGTGCTGGGTGATGATTAAGAATACTATTAATAATTAGTAAATTCACATGGGCTGTGTCTAGAGTTTATAAAGCCTAATCTAGGTCACAAGCATGATCGGATTTGCAGGACAGGGACACTCAGGGTGGCAACTGGAATTGTCAGGATCGTCTAGTTTGGGAGGGGGGGATCAGCAGAGTGGCAGCTGGAATCGTCAAGTATTGGCTTGTTCTGTAGCAAAACCAGGAGAGCTTGGGACAAGGTCTTCTGGGCCTGGTACTCCACAGGTGTAGGCCTAGACCTCACATCCTTCTAAGTTGAACCGCAACAGGAGACAAGGAGAGTTGTTAAAGAGAGCATTTCTTGAGTTATGGAGGAGAACTAGCCCTAGTTTGCCCTTTCGTGCATTGATTGTCTGCTTAACAGCAGGACTTTTTCTCTCCCAGGAGCTGGAAAGACAAAAGCACACATGTACCGTCTTGCAACACAAACAAGAGGAGCTGAAAGAGGGAATCCGTCAGAGAGATGACCTCATACAGGTACGGCTGCACGAAAAAAACAAAACCATTGATGGCCTTACAATCACACCCACACGCTTTTCTACACTTTCGTTCTCTCCAGTCCAGGTGTGCTTATGCTCACACGTAGCTTCTCTCCTGCCCTCCTCTCAGTATTTTATGCTGTTGTTTGTCTCAATTTCTATTTAATAAAATCCCCATTTTATTTTCTAGTTTTTTCTGTCCTTACTCTTTCCATGATTTCTGTTTCATTCTGTCTCCTTACATTCTACCCTGTCTCCCTTTTCAATCTGTCTTTACAAAATGCCTCCCCAACAGGAGAACCAACGAATACAGACTCAGTTAGATCCCCTTACCAGAGAGGTGTTTGACCTACAGGAAACCATAAACTGGAAGGACAAAAAGATTCGGGTAGGAAGTATTGCTAGGTCCTCTAAAGAATTCTGAGAGGCAGTAGATGTGCACAGACATATTATGCTATTTCGACCAGAATGTCTGGCTCTGACAAAATGGAAAAAATTGTTTGGTTCAGATTCAATATACCAAGACGTGTTAATACACTTGACATGGATGGAGTTTTATCCATATTTCTTACACCGGGGGGGGGTAGTCCTAAACTCTGCTTTGCCAGTACTGCCAGACTCGGTCTGTAATTTGATCTTTAGTGCTCCTTTTCATCACAGGTTTGTCTGTTGTAAATTCTGCATGTGGTGATTGACTTTGACCACTTTCCTCTCTAACTCGACTTTCCCATTTTGGCGTGCCTTTTTCACATGTGCATGTAGCCTCAAAGACATGTGCATGTTTGTATGTATACCAACCTTTCCAACATGTCCTCGCCTCTTTTCTCCTTTATCATCCCCCTGTCTTCCGTGCCCTCCAGGCCCTAGAGAGGCAGAAAGAGTACTTTGATTGCATTAGGAATGAGAGGGATGAGCTCAGAGATGAGCTGGCCGACATCAAGGCAAAGGCCAAAACAGGAGAGGTAGGTGCCGCCACCAGAGGGCTGTGAAGTCTGCATCCCCCTTCAATAGATCACACGTGTTGGACGAATTGCGAGCTACAGCATAGTTATAGAATAACATGTGGTATGTCTGTAGCCATGTCTTGTCTGTCTGTGTGGACTTAATAAAAAAAACACATCCACCTACTGCCACTTCATATGTAAAGCCCAGCTGTTCCACATGGTCTGCTACATGTCATGGCAAACTTTGACAGGAAAAGTTCTCTGTAAACAGTGCTCCGTGGCCAAGAGACATTGTATCACCTAAATACCCTTCCACAACGTTGCTCTTGTGCGTGGGGATATTGGAACTGTGTCTCCCTTCTTTAATTCCTAGAAACATGGCTTAGTCATCATCCCGGAGGGAATGCCCAATGGTGACGTCAGTCACGAGCACTCAGCAACAGGGATCACTGTGGTCACGCCGGAGGTCGCCCAGGTGCTAGAATCAGCCGGAGAAGGACCTTTAGGTGGGTCAAGGGACCTGAACTGGCAGCACAAATTGGGAGAGCATTGGGACACACGAATACCCATCTGTGATGTACCATTTTTGCTGTAGGAAGGCTATGCTGCCACCCCATGTGCAAGGTACATGTTGTAATATAATCTGTATCAATACATTTTCCCATTGCAGATGTAAGGCTACGAAAGCTTGCAGATGAGAAGGACGAACTCTTAGCCCAGGTATGTGTCATTCCCCCCCAGTGTGTATTTTCAATTGTCTAAATGCAGCTGTGATGGGTCATTCTGTACGTTCTGTGGCGTGGTTCAGATCAGGAAGTTGAAGATGCAGCTTGAGGAGGAGAGGCAGAAGCACCCGAAGATGGAAAACACCTTCACTGATGGAGAGAGGTTGGAGAACGGTACTGACCTGCACCTCATCGAGATGCAAAGTATGTTGCTTTCCTGACATGCTTGAGTTTACACAACACTTTGATGGACCTTCTGGTCTAAAAAATAACGTACACCTGGGTCCAGTGTTTCCCCTGTTCCCAAATACAGAGCTATGTTTTAAAAATGCTAAATGTGTAGCGGAGAGTACTAGTGTATTGATGGCGGCTTGCAACAACATTTTGTGATTGGCCTAACACGTAGCTGTACCTTCCATCTCTTTGTGTGCCAAGACGAAATATTGCAAGACTGCACCAGCAAGGTTATCATCTTAATCTCCATGTCCTGTGTAACTGTACTGACTGTTTTACGCTTTGCAGGAGATGCCAACAGACAGTTAAGTGAATACAAGTTCAAGCTCTCAAAGGCAGAACAGGAAATGGGCACAATGGAACAAAATGTGAGTCGTGGAAACACTGACAAACTCTGACCATATCCCTGGTAAAAAGCTAGACTGGATTTGTTTAATTAGGGCTTGAATGAGAATTGGAAAATGCATGTCTGACTTTGTGAATGATTTCGGTAGTTTTTTTTTTGTCAATTGTGTTTATTTCATCAACCTGTACAGATCAACCGACTTGAAGGACAAGTGTCCAG
Source organism: Novumbra hubbsi (assembly GCA_016801125.1). Lineage (NCBI taxonomy): Eukaryota > Metazoa > Chordata > Actinopteri > Esociformes > Umbridae > Novumbra > Novumbra hubbsi. The sequence goes on from JACXGK010002901.1 coordinate 39,279, forward strand.
ATACAAGACATCGGCAGATAATTCAGAGAAAATAGAAGATGAACTAAAAATCGAAAAAAGGAAACTTCAACGAGAGGTAAGATCTAAGACAAACTGAAAATGGCGTCATCTCCATCTATAAACCCTTAACCCCTTTTCTTTTTTTCTCACAGCTGCGTACAGCCCTAGATAAGATTGAGGAGATGGAGATGACCAACAGCCACCTAGTAAAGCGCCTTGAGAAGATGAAGGCCAATCGGAATGCCCTTCTCTCTCAGCAGTGAGAGCCGCTGGATCGCCACATAAGCCCTTGAACTCTCACCTCAAACCTTTAATTGCCATTTTGCGCCTGGAGCACATTTCCTCAGCAAAACCAAAAACACTTATGTTTAAAACACTGGTAGCTCACAGGTAAAACATTATTTTTAAATGAAGCATTGGTGTAAACAAATTTATGTACCAGTGACTTTGGGAGGGAGGCTCAAAAAGCTAAAATACTAAACCATAAGTTATTAGGAGATTAATCTAAGGAAGAGTATCAACTCTTTAACGCTTTGTACTACATCATGTTTATTTACACTATTTTACCTTTCTCCAGCTGGGTGCTTGGTTTTTTTGTTTTGGTAATTTTTTTTTATATATAAGTTGCATGAATGAGTATAATGGGCTTTAAAACTGTTAACCTGTCACGGCTGCGTTCTCTAGCTCTGTACCTTTAACATTACCCCTCACACAGAGAAGTGCCTTCTCACACCTGGAGACTGAGGGTTTTGCGGTTATTTTAAGAAGAAAAATATTCAAACCAATAAATACCGGTACAGAATTATGTATTTAAAGCAGCAGTCATGATTTGATGAAATATATAGTACCTATTGTCTGTTGAGGTTTCAATACTTTTTTTTCAAAAATAATATTTAAAGACTTCTTGGAAATGTGTAAATGAAAGAAATGTGTATATATAAGGTGGATGTTGTTGTTTGTTTTTTGGCATGGGTAATGGCGCATTGAAATCCTGTTTGAAACTTTCTTTTTCACTCAAAAAAATCTTAAACTGAGGTTTGAGTTTTTTCATGTGAAAAAAGGTAAGAACTTTAACTGAAGATGGCACTACATAACTACCCTTTCTTCAAACTGTTGCTTATCAGGAAAGCAGGACGTTTTTAGTCTCAGGACCACTACTGCAAATAAACTATACCAGATTTACACTGCACTTTTTTCATTTTGGTATAATTATTTCATCAGCCACGAGCCATTCAATAATGTGCTTGGCAAGCCAATCATTATAGCCATCCTAACTCTTACAATTCTTGCACTATGGAGACATATATCAAAATGTCGTCCCATTTCCATTTGCAAGGTTTTGGAAATATTCATGTTTTGTGGTGAACATAGCCAACACTGAATGCTGGTTTCCTAACAACATGTAGTGTCACCCCACCGTGACGTCTGCTCTAGTTTGGCAGGCAAACCACCGCTCTCTCAAACTCTGTTCTGTATCATTCGATGAAAACCATGAGGTGTGTTAGAGCAAGGAAACAACTTGCTAATTTTAACCTGCTGTTAGGAGTTTTGCTGCTGGACACCGGATACAACTGGTGCAACTGTAAGCAAACTTTTTCAGAAATGTTACCCAATCTTGCAGCATACAAAGATACAAGGACCTCAGTTTAATTTGTAGAATAATACACTCTATAAAATGTATTGGTTGAAACCCCCTATTCAAAAATCTTGAGTCATCTTGATTGTTATGGTATTTCTTTAATACAGCTTAAATGATTTGGAAGATGTCAAAGTAAAGGGTATGTTTTATTTACAACATTAAACTGTACCTATAAATATAAAATAGGTTCCTGATTTAAAAGATGCAATACAAATGATTGGTGTAGAATTACATTACTGTCATAACTTAACATCTTTCAAATACTTTGTAGAGGTCCGGTAGGTTGGCGATCTGGAGTACACTGCCATCCTCACTGAAGTTTTTAGGTGGACTGAAGAGGTTCCTAAAGGCTTTGAACAGGATATGCTCAACTTTCCAGCGCCACAAGTTCATGTCTACATCCTGCAACACAGAATATCCATGCACTGAACAAACTGGTTCAGTAAATGCAAAAAAAGAGCATCTCCCATTTGAGTCTTCTGGTATTTCAACAATCAAAAAATAAGACTGGCATTAATATCCTCTTCTGCAGCTAACTTTTAAATATGACCTTTGTATGCTACCATGCAAAATACATTTTGACTGGAGATAAAAGGTCACAAATGGAGCCTTATTGCATCTCTATAACAACGTATCTAGAATGAACCTACTCTATTTATTTTCTATTGAACTACTGAGATCATATTCTAAACAAATAATAATCAGTCCCCCAACCACTTGCCGATATAACGACATAAGAGTATCTTGTTAGCAAGCCCAATAAACACTTTTTAATGAACCCATCTGACTGACAAACCTGCTGCTCCTCTCCGGGTTCTACCTCCAGAATGTACTGCTTCCTGATTGAGTAAAACATGCTGCACTCCTTGCTGAGGTCTCGGAAGCAGTCTTTTTCATTGTCCCAGTTCACCTACAAAACACAGATCTAACGATTAGTCACTGTCTCATCTAGATTAGTCATATTGTGGAGGACAGGGTCACATAACAGGAGCTCATGGTCCACACCTCAGTGGCCAAACGTAGAATGAACATGGGCAGACCTTCCATCGGAGGGATGTACTTGTCAAGTAGCATTGGCAAGCCGGTGAGATTTCCTTCCTGCAATCAAGACATGCATTATGACCTTAAGCGTTGCCCTGGTGTCACGCTAGAAGATAATGTTTTGAGGTAAGTGCTAATATTATGACAATGTCTAGTTTCAGCACAGCAGACCGACCTGGTCAATCTCCATGGAGAAGTAGTCCTCCAGCATCTCAGATTTTTTCTTCAAGAAGTCCACAATGTACTGCGCCAGACCCTCCTTGGGCCCGTCGTCATCCGACCAGCCGCTCTCCTCCAAGTCCAGAGCCAGTATGGCAAGGTCATAGAGAGGTGCCGGCTCCTGGAAACAACATAGACAAAGTCAGAGCCAAGCACATATTCTGCAACCGTTTTATCTAGGTCCATCCTGTCCATTTAATTGAATCCACTATGATCTAAAACCATCCAACATCTACACTTGTACTACGACACCAGCGTTCTGTGTTCACACAGGCAGCCCAACCAAAAAGACCAATTACTTACAAATAATAAAATCAGCTTGAGTTTATAGAAAACCAACCCAGACCACAGGCATTGGTTAAATAGTACCATTCAAATTATGTAACTCAGTCTACTTCCCAGACATTAATGAACATCAAACTTACAGACAACCTCAAAACGCCAAAGTTTCCAAAGTCGTAGATCAAAATTTGGTAGAACAGTTCCTGACTGAAAAAACAAAAAAGCTTTTAGCACTTTGAGCAACCACACATGAACAATTCACATATTTATTGACTACAGTACATTTCAATATTGTTGTAAAGCGCCAACCCAAGCATAAAGATACAACAAGTATGGCAAGTACCTGAAGATAACATGGATCTAACCTGAGTTTGGTGGTGTTGAGCAGGTACAGTTTGGTATGGTGTTGAATCAGAGTCCACTGGGGGTTGACACATCCCACAAATGAGTGGTTCTGAAGCATTTCTTGAAGACCTGAGGAAGAACATATTTGACATGCTCTCAACACAAAAAAATGTATGATGTATTTTTGCCGTCCTTTTTGAAAAGCCATCTTTGTTTCGGCCCTTGATACACCAACTAAGATCATCAAAGAGGCCATCCTATTGTAATATTTAAAACAGTTATTCTCTTTTTTGTAATTTCAATAGTGGGACTATATTACAAAACAAATACACTGCTCAAAAAATTTAAGGGAACACTTAAATCCACGCGGGTCTCGATTAAGAAAATATAATAAAAATTTAAATCTTTACTGTGTAAATGATGTAACCTCAGTCAATGAAAATCAAAATCACCAACTGATTGTGGGCTGGATTCAAATTCACATCGAAAATCAAAGTAAACAATTGAAATCACAGAAGGTTCCATCTTGCATGAATTTCATTACGACAACTCATGACGTGACTCAGTTGTGTGTATGGCCCCTACATGCCCATATGCACTTCCGACAATGTAATTCCGACTGGGCATGCTCCAGGTGAGACGGCAGATTGTGTCCTGGGGGGGATCTCCTCCCAGACCTGGATCAGGGCATCAGTGAGCTCCTGAACAGTCTGCGACTCTACTTGGTGGGGTTGGATGCACCGATACATAACTTCCCAGAGGTTTTCCATTGGATTCAGGTCTAGGACAACCTAAGGGCCAGTCAATGGCATCAATGCCTTCGTCATAGATGCCTACACACTCTGGCCACATGAGGCCAGGCATTGTCCTGCACCAGGAGAACCCAGAGCTCACTGCATTAGTGTAAGGTCTGACGATGGGTTAAGAATTTTAATCCCGGTAACTAACAGGTGTCAAGATCCTGTTGGCTAACACGAGCAGGTCTGTGCAACCCTCCAAGGATATGCCTCCACAGACCATCACCAACCCACCATCCAACCAGTCATGCTGAATGATGTTGCAGGCAGCATAACATTCACCACAGGACTCTTTCTAGTCTGTTGCATGCACTTAGTGTGAACCTGCTTTCATCAGTGAAAACAATGGGGCACCAATGGCGGTTTCTGACAATTCTGGTGTTCTCTTACAAATGCCAATCAAGCTACATCCCTGTCCAGCTCTCCTTGTGTATTCTCCACACTAAGCTATACTTGACATTGGATAGAAAGAGCTGGGCTCTACCTTTGTGCGCATGCTCCGTGATGCTCTCTTTGAGCTCCTTAACACTGTTCAGTTTGATGATCCGTCTCCGGGGCATCGCAGCGGCAGTCAGATCCTTCTGCTGCTCCTCCTGGTCAGCACGGGTACGTTTCCTGGACCAGCCCAACCACAACATACACAAACACTGCTGCATCACTCCCAGGGAAATACACACAAAATACATACAAAATGGCCCCCTCCACATACACTTCTAAATGCCCCTGTGCATACGAATAATCAATATATCCTTTAAGCCCAGTAAGAACACCATTTCACCTGGGGAGGTCAGCTGGAGTATTTGGCCTAGTTCCCTCCATTTCCTCTGTGGCACCATGCTCCTGTTTCTCCAGGACCTCCAGGATCTGTGCATCATCAATCTCCTCGGTGTACTTGGTGGTCACTGGCTCCCCCTTGCTCTGCCCAGTTAGGTTTAGGCCAGGTGCCAGCTTTGACACTGGCTGGAGAAAGGCATCGAGTTTCTGAGCTCTACTGTCGGTTCTCACCATGTGATTGGCGTAGACCCTCTTGCTGTCCCCTGAGGTGCAGGCAGAGGTTCTCCCTTCGCTAGTAGAGATCGATGGGCCAGGCAACAAGGTCTACAGAGAAAGATTTTTAATGGCAACTTTCTCCCAACAAATTATTTAACAGCAAATTTTTATTTTACCACTAATGATTCTAGGTGTCATTTAACCTGCTAAAGCTAGGGAAAGATTTGCTTTTTGGCCAGTCGCTGCCTATGGAGCAGCACAACATCCTGTTCAACCAATTACAGTGAGACGCCAGTCGGCATGTAGGAATACAATGGGAACTAGAATACCTGAGTGAAGTATGTGCGTGAAGAGTTGGAGCCCAACAGTTTGCCCTCAATGTGTTTCTGCACGCTGTCAATGATGCAGTCTTCATGGAGGAAGTGCACTTCATGTTTTGTAGGGTGGACATTCACGTCAATGTTCTGTGAGGCAATCTCCAGGCTGAAGCGGTAGACCAGAGAACGGTAAACCCAATGGGAAAACGTCTGCTTTCCAGTAAAGTGAGAGTAACCACAAGTTACCTCAGATATAGAAAAGGGTGAGTGTTCTTCGGGAGGTATGCAGCATAAACACTCTCAATGGATTTTTTCAAGGAGCTCGACTCCACCAAACGATCTGACGGAGAAAACAAAACCTAATCAGTGGAATTCCATAGAAATACTTACTGGAATGACTAGCAAGTTCATTTAACATAGCATTCTGATGGCACATACGATTTATGAAGAGAGCAAGGATGCACTTCTTCACAGAGTAGTTGGCGTTGGAAATGTAGCCCTTCAGCTTAAATGCAAACTTCTGATCTTCACAGCCCAATTCGATCAGTTCCCTAGGAACAAACCGCATGGCAATATTGGTGGCAATGACAACCTATTCTAGTTGTGATTACATGGTTTCTTCCAGATTAAACTGCTCTGGAATATCAAGTCAATTCACCCAATCAGATTAATGCTCAAAACATAATGTAGCGATCAAGATGAAACACTGTAGATTCAGAATATATTTAAAAAAATGGGTGGAACAGACACTAGTCTGTCGCTGAATGATGAACTGTTCTCTCAACAAGCCATCTTGGAACAGATGGAGTTCAGTACCTGCTGACCGCATTGCCAAACACCACACGAATATTGTCCAGAATGGATGCATTGGGTAAGGTTCTGACATCTGCAATGGTCTCTCCTTGCTGAAATCAGACAAATTCATTTAATAATTTATTTGTGTCCATTAGCAGTTTTATCCAGAGTTACTTGTATAGAAATGATTGCCCCAAGGCCCAAATACAGAATTTTCTGATCTGGCATTACCAGCAACCTTTTGGCTACTGGTCCTACACACAGACCACAAGGCTATCTGCCACCTGTGAAACATAGCCTATGCCCTTCAGGGACTACAGCCTTAGGTAAAAACTAGGTTAGATGTGAAAATCAATACATCTCACCTTTTTGACAGAAAAGCTTTTCCCGGAGTTGTGTATCGCATACCTGCAAAACAAAAGATAAAAATTACCAGCACATCAGGTAACATATTTGTGATACTTGACCAATGAGATGTGTACTGCAAGACTGTTTGCCACCCACCTGCTCACCACCTCCACAATCCTGGAGTACTCCTCACTGGGATTCTTCAGGGCTTTTCTCCTGGTGGAAACGTTGTAGAAAAGATCCTCTGCCTGTCAATATGCAGATAAATAAATAGAGATCTCTTGTAAAAGTGTATAATAAACTTGAAACCTTCCCTCTATAGGCAAAACAGCTGTGCTCTTTGTGTCAGTTACACTGTCTTGATGTGTTCTTCATTTTGATTCTTGATTTTTTAATAAGAATTTTTTTGATTATCACACTTCAGAATTCTTAATAATGATTAGATTGAATAAAAAAATCATCCTGATAATGATAATAACCAGCAGTTGTCAATGGACATTTGAGGCACTCACAATGATCTGTGTCCCCTGGTTTCCAGCACAGGGCTTGGGTTGGGTCTTCAGCTTCCCATCACAGTATGTGGCTCTGGGGAGAGTGAGGGAAGTAGTTACAGACTGAAGATTTGAACATAGTAATGAGCATCTTCACAAAAGACTGATTAAAGCACAGTACAGTAAACACTAGGCTACCTGTAAGCACACTTTGCATCAGCTGTTTTGGTTGTTATTGTCACATGGGCCACATGGCTTATACTGGCAAGAGCCTGGAAAAAAAACCCACAGGTGACTTGGGAAATACACTGCAGACATACTGGAATTGAAATTACAGCAATGCTATTTGATTAACAACCTGAAATGCTTTACCTCTCCTCTGAAACCATAGGTTGAGATAGCATTGAGGTCCTCAAATGTCTGGAGCTTGCTTGTTGTGAACCGTTCACATACTATTTCCATATCTTCTCTCTTCAAGGAAAACATGGACATTAAATAAAAGAACACGAATATGGATGTGGTGGGTGTTTGCGTGCTTGCACACATGCATGCGCGCGCGCGCACACACACACACACACACACACTCTTACCCTGATGCCAGTGCCATTGTCCTGGATCTGGATTATTTTCAGACCCCCGTCCCTCACAGTAACTTGTATGTTGGTGGCCTTGGCATCTAAACTATAACGATAAATTTTAGGCGGAATCCATATGTGGATCCAAACTGGCTGCTATTTTTAGATGACAAAAAAAGTCACAACACATATACAACTGGCAATAGCAAAAATATAACAGAGCACATAGTTAAACGTTATCATTTATATCTACAAAATACATCTGTCTAGCAAGCGTTTGTCCAGCTTTGTAGATTAGGTAGTCAAAATATAGTCAAAATATAAGTTCTCCCATAACAGTGAGCTAGTAGCTAGTTAGCTTTATTGAAAAACACCGTTAGTTATGAACGCCTAGCTTTAAAGCCAACTTCGTTAGCAATATAGTCAACGCAATTTACAGCTTTATAGCAAAATTCTGTAGTTAAGGCAGTTCGATAGTTTACCAGTTTTCAAGCATTTCTTTTATAGCATTAGCAGGACGTTGGATAACTTCTCCTGCAGCTATCCGATTTACTACCGTCTCATCGAGTCTCCGAATAACCCCGGACATAGTGCCAGAATATTGTAAGCTTCAGACTTTTAATATTGTGAAGCGATAACACATATATCTATGTCAGGTGATTAAACGTCACCCTTTCACTTATTGAGATTATCATTAGCGGACTCGTTCGAGTAACCCACCACCATCACGGTTGTTGTTGAAAGCGCGGGGTGTCAAATATGTTCCTTGCATCCCCATGATAGGTTGTCCATAGAAAAACTACAAAACAGTAGCAGCCAACCGGGTTTTGCTGAGTTGTAACAAATGGCATATGATTCGCTGAAATGGTTACTGGTTCATCCTTTCCAGTACTTTGTTGTGGTTTAATATGTATTCTAGCATAAAAATGTGCTTCTGGCAGACTTCCGTGAAATAACATTGACATAGTTTACATAAGAACCATCAAACATAAAATGCACTTCACATTTATATTTGTCATATATAATAATAAAAGGTATTTGAGTAACAGGCATTTTTTCCACTAATGAGCAGCATGTCATATTTTCTGTTCTGGTAGCATGACCAGGATGGGATAAAACGCTGTGCGGGAATGCTTCATGTGGATGACGCTGTTTTGTCCCCATGACCAGTTGATCTTCCCTATGCAGTCCAGAATGACCTCAGTTCGGACCAAAACAGCCTTCATGTTAATAACCAAGAGCTTCCTGAACCCGAAGACATGATTGTAGAACGTCCTAGGAGCAGTTGAGATATAAATATATTCTATATTGTGAACATATTCAATCTATTCCTTTATTCATACAAAAACAGTTTTAGTCACCTATCAGAATGAGCTTCATTATCAAGTACGTTTACACAAGTAGTAATGACAGTAAATATAAAATATGCAAACATTTACTGAATAAGCAGAAAAGTACAATGTGCAGGAAGGAAGTCCAAAGAAGGGCATTAATGTAATGCATTATGTATAATTTAAGTTATGGGTTATGTACTGTTAGCAATAATACATCCCTACATTTCATATACATTTACAAACCTTTTGTAAAACTGGTTTGCTACAGGGAAAGTATGCAAAGAAGACAAATGTGTAATATTAGCATTGACTGCTCATTGCTGGCAACCATAGAAGATCTCATACTTGATGGCCCCAAATATTTGTCAAGCTGCATGTCAGCAGGGTTCAAGGCGTCCAAGTAGTCTCTTTATAGTTGAAATGTGGTAGTATCCTTCCTCACTAAAACTTGTATGTTGGTGGCCTTGGCATCTAAACTGTAACTTTAAATTTAAGGCAGTGTCCATATGTAGATCCAAACTGGCTGGTATTTATAAATGAGTTTGTATTTGTGTTTTTGGATGTGTGTGTGATTGTTTGCATGGTGTTTCAGGAAAAATGTGTGTGACGTTATATTCCGCCACCAGCACCTTTTTCAGACAACAACTTTAGCGTCATGGATTCCTTTTAATAAACAAACACACCCACACATAAGTACAGAGACAATCCAACTTTAGGGGGCTCCTCCATAACCTTCCCCACATATTTCACGTTCCAGGATTCTTTTCTTTAGTTCAACAAAGGCTTTGTGTAGCTACAGACAGACAAACACACCCACACACACACAGGGAGTTAGAGTGATGGGCAATGTTTTCTGTTAATCCTGAACAAATATTCCCCAGATGTGTCCTTCCTTTCTCTGGTATTGCTCATGCTCCTTCTGTAGCTAAAACCCTCCCCTTTCTCTCTAACAGGAAAATACAGGACATTTGTAGTTTGTACCCTTTCCCCAGTGAACAATATGTGAGGAAAACATGTCAGCTATCCTCTCTATTGGGACTCAATGTCAGGTGTCGTGAATGAGAGGACCAAACTGCAGGTAGGCGTAAGGATATTTATTCCTTTGACGGTCTATGGACCCGTCGAAATACTGAAGCCGTGTATATAGGCAATGCATACAGGCGTAAGGTGAAACGAAATGACGTCTAGCACAAACGTGCTCACACAAAACAGAAATGCAATAACGAACGCAGAGACAAGACACATGAGGGATTAAATAGGCAGGCAATGAGCCGCAGCTGTTTGGAATCAGGGAGGGATGCGTTCACAGGACATGGGTAACAAGACAAACACGGACGGTGGTGCCTAGAAGGCCGGCGACGTCGAACGCCGGGGTGCCACGCGCACAGGGGAGTGGCCTCCACTAGGCGGTGACGT
>JACXGK010002902.1:0-34443 GCA_016801125.1 Novumbra hubbsi
CACCATAACCCACACTGAAGTACCCAGGCGCTGGCACACAGACCCGGGCCAGAGTGACGACGGGTCACCATAACCCACACTGAAGTACCCAGGCGCTGGCACACAGAAACGGGCCAGAGTGACGACGGGTCACCATAACCCACACTGAAGTACCCAGGCGCTGGCACACAGACCCGGGCCAGAGTGACCACGGGTCACCATAACCCACACTGAAGTACCCAGGCGCTGGCACACAGACCCGGGCCAGAGTGACGACGGGTCCCCATAACCCACACTGAAGTACCCAGGCGCTGGCACACAGACCCGGGCCAGAGTGACGACGGGTCACCATAACCCACACTGAAGTACCCAGGCGCTGGCACACAGACACACGTCGGATCAAGCTGACCTAATAAATAAAGAGATTATTGATCTATAGTGAGTCTGACCGTTCACTCCCTAATCTGTTTTATGTCTGCAAGATGACCAAACGCGTGAAACGTCCATAGCGAGGCCTATTCGCGGAGTACACCGAAGGGGTCAATAACAAAAAAAAAAGGCCTTTCCTCGTATGACACCGATTTGAAAAGCAGCGACACATCTCCAAACGACACGTCTAGCCCCCGTCTGGGCTCTTACCTCGTAGGACCAGACGCACTGCACCCCGGCAAACCTCCTCACGCAGCGGCCCACCTCCACGTCCTCATGGGTGGTGTACATCTCCCGCAGGCACTGGCCAATGTGGGGCACCATCCGGCGCAGCACCTCTCGGCTCATGATCACGCCGGGGCCCCCCATGCAGAAGTTCTCGCCGGGCTCCAGTGCCAGCTTGCCCAGCTCGTCGCGGGCGCCCATGCCCGTCTGGCCCAGGAAGATGGCCTCGCTGCTGTTGAGTGAGCGGAGGAAGCCCTCGAGGCGCTCGCTTTTGATGTAAACGTCGTCGTCCGCCCGCATGAACCACTCGTACTGGTCTAGGTAGTGATCGTGCATGTATTTGAGCATCATGAAAGACTTCTTCTGTGGCGGGTACGAGTCGTCCACGTTGCGCAGCGCCACAATGGGGATGGGGATGGTCGTGTCGGAGCCCTCGCTGGAGAAGAACTCCACGCGGCCCGGGATGGTCTGCGCCCACGTTCTAGATGGACCGGGAAAGACATGGGCAGAGGGCAGTGGGGGTCAGACTTAGAAATTAAATCAATTGGACTTGAGAGCTGAGGTAAAATACTGCATTCGGTGTCTCCTACTCAGAACTGTCTCTGCGTTCAACATGCCACTAGCTGGACATGAGAGCTGAGGTAAAATACTGCATTAGATATCGCCTCCTCTGAACAGTATAGGAGTTCAACAGGACGCTAGTTAAAATAACTGAATACAAATAACCTTGTATGCCTTTGCAGATGGGCAGGAACCTTTCCCTTGAAATAAATTGAATATTCCTCATGACAGGGAGCATGAATTGATAGCACTGTTGCGTGTGCACACTCTCCCCTGTTGAACCGCAAATTCTATTAAACCTTCAACCTCAAATACACTGTATTTCAGGGCTGCCAACATGAGACATGTCAGAGTTAAAGATGTTAACATTCGCTACAAACAGTCATCGCAACAGTTCAGGCTAATAACATTCCTGCTAATGCCCAACGTAGCACTGGCAGAAAGCCCTCACAAGCAAAAAGCAATGCTCAGGTCAATCCAAAATGTCACAATGCTAATACATTAGCTTATGGCAAAACACCATCACATAACGGCACTGCTTAAGACTGAAGCGAATGTAATCAGAGTTGGTACAGACATTGACAAACTATCAGAATAATGTATCCTACTTCATTTTTACAGTACGTTTGAGCGTGAATTTCGAGTTAATATTGTAAGAAGTACGGGCACATTTTACATTTGAATTCTAAATGTACAGATTGATCCGACATGGTCCAACAGGCAATGTTATGAGAATGAACGGAGAGCGCACGAACGTTAGCTGTAATCCCTTATGTTTAAGAGAGGCACCCAGTGATGTCGTTATTTTCAACGGTTACCAATATTAATATCTGTTATAACCTTCAATCTATTTGTATGGACCATTTGATATATTTTATCACTGGCAGAAAACTAGCTGCACTGTTCCTAAATTAGAGCAAGCGTTAACGTGAAGAATGTCAATTTCACAACGGAGAGAACGGAACAACTGACGTTCAGAAACCCAAGGACCGGGTAAATAGTAGATGATTTTTATAAACAAGGAAAACATCCAAATGTGGTATTTTCCTACTCATAGCCTACCTATGTGCAGCGACGGCGCGGTTATTTAGGTACTTCTGGGCGGTCATTACGCCGACGAAAAGGAAATTATTGGACCTCGGGATTGTCTTCTCCGTCGCCGAAAATCCGTTATCTTGCGGGGACCATAATACACCACTGTATTCTCTCCTCAGTCCGCCGTTCAACCCGCAACCAGCTGGGTTCGCTTTGCGTTTCTGACCAGATTTCTTCAACTCAGTAGCCTTCGGCAATATGAGTCTGGAAGCTAGGGTAAACCCGACAACCAGCCCCAACAGAACACTAAACCATGCTCTTCGGCTTCGACCTGCCATTCCCCAAAACTTGACCCAGCTCTGATTCGCCTCGTTGCCTATTCTCGCTGTTGCCAACGCAGCGTCTATGTCAAGCAAAAACCGTTAAATAGTTTCTCGCTTTACATGAAAACTGAGTTCACTCGCTCTCATGGTACTAGGAAAGCCTCTTTCTCCACCAACCCGCTTTTGGTCCCGAAGTAAGCTGTCTGCTGCATACGTAGCAGTCTCCATGAACCCCACCACCTGAACGCACACTCCTCTCTTCATGTGGTCCCTCTAATTGACAAGCATTCCGTCGCTATCAATCAATGACAATAAGCGGAGACCGGTAACAAATTGTAGGGTTTCTTCTTTTAGCCGAGACGCCAGACTACCCATTTTTTCACTACCTCGCCATTGTGTCCAAAACGCTTGGTAGCAACGCGGCTTACAGGGCGATTTGACCTAGTGGAGTTACCGTAGGCGTGATCTGACTGGCTGTACTGTGTGATGACGCAGCGGTCTTTTTTTTTTCTCTGCATCCCGGCATTTCACGCCTGTTTGACGCACAAGTCTGGCTACCAGCGGAGAGTGCCCCGAGTGACGAGCTGGTGCAAGTAAAAGAGCGCGCATACAGCAGAAAATCACGAAGAAAGCATTGTTTCATCTCCAAATTAATACGTCAATAGATAAATATGGTGCATTGGTTGTTGTCAATTGGCAATTTCAGAGAAGAAAGGAATAGCCTAACAAACCATGATGTGTGATTACCAAGCAAGTATAAACATTAAACTTATTGAATGAAATGCGCGTCAGTTTAAGAGGTATACTAGACTATAGTAATTTGACAACAAAATACAATAATCACAAAAAAATGAGCACGACCTCACCCACAGTTACGTTTATGAATTTACTTGAATTACGAAGTCGCCCTCTGGTGGACCATGCATAGACAGCAAGGGTAATACAATTCCACTAAATGATTGCATTATCTGGTAAGCAAGTCAACCTTCCCAACAAACATTACAGATCCAAAGACAATTTAATGAACATCTTTATTCTGAAAAGGTGCATGACAGTTTTCTTTATCCCATTAAGGGAAGAAATTAGCTGTCAGAATTTCAGTAACTCAAATTGCTTGATGAGTATTGATTCTCCATTACTTATAGCAATGCCTAAAGTTACATCTGACTTGTGTTACAATCCACAGTTTAAAAACCGCTATGCGGCACAGTGGTACTAAAGCCACTCGTCTGGCATCTACTCTTGCAACAAAAAGCCTTGGCAGGCAGCAGACATTTAGAAGTTTACAACAGGAGAAATATAACAAAAACCAAACAACATACAACGTGACTCTGAAAGTCATCAGCAAAACCCACTGGCACAAGTGCCATTTATGGGAATAGCGTCATTAAAAACTGTCACACTCAAAAAGCCTTCTCAGGTGTCCTTTAAATCAAAATCAGAATGTGGAAAGTTGAAACAATATTTTCTTTCGAAAAAGGTTTAGAATTAAGTAGCATTAAAAAAAGCAGTAAAACAAAATATTATTTTCAAGTAGGAACACAGTGAATTTTGAACTATTAAGGAAAACAATCTGAAACAGTAAAAAGACTACTTGAATATTTTTTTCACCAAACTGTAAACCCAAACACAATGCGAGAAAACAACAGACTGAGGTATCCTGATGATTGAGAGGGCTTTGAGGTTGCTGGCAGCCTCCTTCAGTAGGTCACTAGGTGTGTACTTCTGACAGGTCAGAATAGGGGTCAAAGGTCAGGGTTCACACCTCAGAGTAGGCACCACCAACCCATTTTCTAGACTGACATCATAGGTGTACCAACTGTATTTTAATCTGGTAGCATGACTAGTACAAAAGAGACACAAAATCAGTAGTTTGATATCAAATAAAATGTTGCTATGTGTAAATGTACTACCTAACGAATAAGTGATTCTGATGTTATGTACAATTTCTTTCTAGAAGCTGGGACTGTTCGCCATAGCCACTGATACGGGGTCAGATATGGTAACGTGATCATAGACCTATGGTGACGGGGTGGTTTCTACCCTGAGCCTGAAGCTCTGACCTCATTTAACCTCATCCACCTCCTGCTGAAGGCCCTCTTCTCCCTGGTCTCCATACACATGACCCGCCTCCCCCACCACTCAGGGGATTAAAGCCTGAAACACACACAAAATGGTAGCATGTAGGCTATTGGAATAGAGGTAAACTGGAGGAAGCATTACTTAATTGTCATTACCCAGAAGAGAATTGATCACAATAGTTAACCTAAACTACAACTACTACTAATGTCACAAAAATATAGATAGCCAGACCAGCTACCTTAAGTAAAGTTTGTTTATCTTGGAAGTTCTAAAAATGAAAACAGACTCTAAATAGCAACATGTGCAATGCCTAGAGATAAAAGATTTGCGCTTTACATGCATTAGTAAACGTTGCCCATATTTTCATAGATACATAAACATACCAATTGATACATTTGAGAGAAGTGCCAACATTACTAGATGTCAACATACCACTGCTCCGTAGGGGCTTCTTGTCTGTTTTGGGTTTCAACACAGTGGTTGATGTTGATGCCTCATCAGAGTTCTGAAATGTTGCACCATATTAATCCTTTCTTTATTTTGTATAAGAAATACCAACGTGCTTTCATGAAAACATTGAATCAAGAAGGCAAAAATATATTTGTTTCTGGTTATTAGCCTACATTATTTTGCATTCAAGGTGCTCATGCATTCCTGCCTAATATCAGTGTGATGTCAACTGGAACACGCTCTATAAGGTGTTTTCATGATTCATTATCACACCAATATCCAGCTTACCTGAGCCATCTTTGACTTTCCTTTGTAACTTTTCCCCTCCTTCATGCTCTCCCACATTTCAATTTTCTGCTGTCTCTTCTCCTCCTCCAGCTATCGCGCAGTAAACACAATACAATTAGCAAAAGGTCTTTAAGCAAACATTCAGACTGAAAAATCAGCTAAGGTTTAGATGGACCCCGAGCACATCCAGATGTGGAAATCAAATGCATGTTGGGACTATGCATGTGATATTGATCGGTGCCAGACTTTACCTGTTGCTGTTTCACTCTGAATAGGGCTGCCTTGGCATCAAGTTCCTCTTGCATTCTCCTCCTGGATGCCTCCAGTGCCTGTTGCCTCTTCACCATTTCATCTGGATCTGGCATAACAACATGAAATTGGATGAGATTTCTTTTATTTTCGTTTTCAATTATTCCCTAGTTACATTTGTGATATGTCAGTTACCTTAATGAAACAAAAACAGCTTTTAGCCTACGAAGGCCAGATTGTCTGCTTTAACCAGTATGTCTCAATAATAAGAGTCAATGTTTGAGCTGCAGAACCAATACATGTATGTATGAGTAAATGTTCTTGATAAAGAGATGTCAATCTCAAAGGGAGTTCTGTGCATCCATAAAAAAGCCTTGAATCTGAAGCACATTCAGACATGCAGGTACAAAAGCTGCTGGCACTAAATTACCTTGTACCCCACCAGAAGCAGAGTTACTGGGCCCCTGACTAGCTTTCCTCTTGCTCAGGTGCTGAACCAGCAAGTAGATCCCGACACACATAAACAGCAGATACCATCCATATTCTGCTAACACTGGGCCAACTGAGAAAAAAAGAAAAATGATGATATTAAAAATGCATTTTATACTGCCCAATGTTTTTTGGGTTAATATTTGGATGATTTCTATCCCGGCTGGGGTATGTATGTATGCATGCATGGTGGTACCTCCCATTAGCCACGCCAAGTAAATAAATACAGCTATATAGATCGATCAGGAAAAAAGAATATCTAGCTAGCCAGATAGCATTGTTAGCTAACAAGATCACATGAAACTAGATGAATTAACTAACGTCATATAAACGATGTGCCTGGCTACGTGGGTGAATTGCAAACTTAGCTAGTTAGGCTGCGTTTAAACTGGTAGTACAGTAACACTACCAATGTACACTGTACCATCTATCTAGCTGGCTGGCTACGACGTTACAACGTCACTGTAGCTAACAGCTAGCTAGGTGTATTATTGGCTTTCTGGAACAATCCAATGTATTAATTGCGAGTGTAGTCACCCAGACCAGTTAACTAACTTAAAACGTATTTAACTTGGTATCTACAAACAAGTGAGAAATCAATGTTACAGCTAGAAAAATCCAGCAGATTTGCCGCTGCAGGCAAACTATAAGTAAACCTAGACGGCGTTAGCTGAGCTACGAACTTACGAGTTTGTTGCAGGAAACTTAAATCCTGATTTTCAATGGGAATATTCTGAATTTCTGGTCCACCCTCGTCCTCAATTGTAACACCGTCATCCATTTCTGACTGCGTTAATGGTTACAGACAGACATGTACAGATATTCCGCTCCGACTAGCCAGTTAGTTCTCCATGACTCGTGAGTTGACAAAAAACCTTTTCTAACCAAAACAATGCCAGGAAGGATGACGTGGAAGACTCTCGTCCTTCTGAGCAAGACACCAGCAACTCGTTAGGTGGCGGCAGACTACAAAAAAAAAAAGTTAATTGGGTTATATTTTCTTAAACGGTCTCAAACGCAGTTTTTATTGAATTGAAATATATTTAATGTTACCTCGTCACTGCCCTGGATAATTGGGATTGGATATTTTGGTATCCTGTCCCTCTAACACCCATTTCGAGCAGCATCCGGTCTCCTACCCCAGGGACCCAACGTGACTTAAAATGCTCACCTTCAGATGTCAGTAGAGATGCAGTCCATTTGACTTGAATCAGGCGATAATTGGGGTTCCCCCGTCAGGAGGAAATCTATTTTTATTTACATCATTTAATTTTGTCCCATTTTAGTCAGTAATAGTTAGTAAGTCAACTAAGATAGTAAATTATATTTGTTCTCATTTGTACTTAGCCAAGGTGTGACTGGAAGTTCAAAGACTTAAGGCAGACTCAGCCAGACTAAAAGCCATAAAACCCAACATTTATCACAAATTGATAATTTAGTCTGTTTTCTATTCCATCAGGACATAGTGTTGCAATAAAAACAATTTTAACAAATCTTTCTCTCTGGCAACAATGTTTGATAAATTAATGTAATGCGAATGTAAAAATCCGGCGTCTAGTTTCTTTACACATGCACAGGCCTTTAGCAACACATAAAAACAGTTACAACTGCGTATAACCAGGTCAATTTACCAAAATGTAAACGAAATACATGCATACAGCACTACATTTTCTATTTAGAATTTTCAACGGAGAATGGCAAGACAGTGCTATCATAATGGTATGATCATGGTTTCTACACATTTTAAGCAACAATTTAAAGCCCTTCATTGCGCTAGAGGGAGCTGACAAAGTATCTGCCAGCTATATTATCCACCGATTTGCATTGTGGGAGTAGTCTTACTTCCGGAAAGCAGCGTGTGGGAAAAGGTATTGAAAGGGCTGTGGATGTGTATTTGTGTGTTTAAACAGAAACACACTTCTCAACTTTTTTCTGGGTTTTCGATATGGTGAAATTATCGGCAGAGCTAATTGAGCAGGCGGCTCAGTACACGAACCCCGTTCGCGACAGAGAGCTGGATTTGCGAGGTAAATGTCAACCCGCGCTTTTAATGCTAACTAGCTTAGCTAGGCCTTGGCTTGACGTAAATGGTTGATAATGATTATAAAAAAATGCTAACTGCTAGCGGTAAAAAATTTGCTTATTAACTTCGTGGACGTTGCATCCCTCAAATAATCTGGGTAATTAAACTGTGTTGTTACCCTGCTTTTTCTTTTAGGTTACAAAATTCCTGTACTTGAAAACCTTGGGGCAACCCTTGACCAGTTTGATACAATCGATTTTTCTGACAATGAGATCAGAAAACTTGACGGCTTCCCCCTACTCAAGAGACTCAAAACATTGCTCATGAACAACAACAGAATATGGTAACGTTCTTTGCAAATGTTATGTAAAATATTGCCTGCCGTTGGCAAACGCGTTTCATTTCAAGGTAACTAATTGAAAAATGTTTTGTATACGATGTGGTCCTTATAGCCGTGTTGGTGAAAACCTTGAACAGGCATTACCGAGTTTGAGGGAGTTGATCCTTACAAGCAACAACATACAGGAATTGGTGAGTTAAGACTAACCACATCTGTTAAAACACTTCAAATAAAGTTATTCCAATTGAGTTGTGATTATTATAATTTTTTGCAAATGACAGTATTGTGTGCAATGCATATGTAGCTATCCACTACATCAGGGGTGGGCAAACTACGGCCCGGGGGCCAAATGCAAGGCTGTCCCATCCAGCCCACGGAATGTAATAAAATTATTTTGGGGGGAATTAAAAAAACAACTCACCAGCCCATTCTTATAGATCTGAGTCAGAATTTTAACTATTTACACCTTATATGGGATCTACCGTACATATGTAATGTATGTTTTAACTTGTGCCCTTTTCTGGCCTCCAAATCAATTATGATTAACAAAGTACAAAAACAAATGTGGCCCTCCATTTCATTTCAAAATCCTGATGTGGCCCCAGAGCCTAAATATTTGCCCACCCCTGCACTACATACTTACGTATACACTCCTACAGTGTATATAAATCTATATTTTAAATATTTTTGCACACTCCAAGCCCTGCCTGTTTCAAATAAAGCTGTGCAGTTTCTTTTACTGGCTGTTAAATTACTATATGTTTGTTTTCTTTTCTGTTTTGTCTACAATGTGAAATTCCAACATCTAGAGCTCTATGCATGTGTAACAATTGACTTCCCTCTTTGTTATTGTTTTAATACTCAATATTTTGCTGTGCCCCAGGGGGACTTGGATCCACTTGCTTCAGTGAAGTCCTTGACCCTTCTCAGGTATGACATAAGTACCCATTCCCTTCCACTATAATAATGTGTGCTTAAGTGGATTCAGTTGCAAAATTTGTACCTGTATGTTGCAGGTACAGCTCTGTTGTATACACTAAATGTTTACCTAAATCCTGTGCCTTTGTCACATCCCAGCCTCCTCAGAAATCCAGTGACTAACAAGAAGCACTACAGGCTCTATGTAATTAACAAAATCCCCCAGATTCATGTGCTTGACTTCCAGAAGGTGAAGTTAAAGGTAAGTCCGTGCCATGGCTAATACTAAGTTTGGACTTGTTTAAAACAACACGTTTTATAATGATGCTTTAGTCCGCTAGAAACATTCACTACATTTTGGATTTTTGCTGTGACAATAACCTGGAGAATGATATCTAATATTATTTCAGGGGGAGAGACCGGCATTCTTTGGCAATGCTGTATTTGTATCTTGTTTTTCCCCAAACGTCTGTCCTACCATCCCAGTCCTCTTTCTGGGGGTCTGTGTGATGATTCAAATCTCTCACTTTAACTGTGATGTATTACCATAGGAGCGTCAGGAGGCGGAGAAAATGTTCAAGGGCAAACGCGGTGCTCAGCTTGCAAAGGATATTGCCAAGCGAACCAAAACGTAAGACGAATGTCCCCATTGGTCGGCAGCTCCTCAGAATCACTGGACCCTGGTTGGTGTGGGTGTCGGAAAAATCACAGGAACACCTGATGTTTGGACTAGCACCAACCACACCACAGACCACTCTTGTTGATGTGGTGTTGCGTATTAACAGTAACTACATTATACAATATGCGGTGACCCAGCCACCATTTTTTAAAGCAACCCCAACAGAACTGTGTTTCTTAGGAGCGCTGTCTTAAGGGGAATTCAACACCGTATCAGTTTATTTTACTCAAAAAGAAAAGATACTACCTTGACACTACACTGGTTAAGAGGGAGAAGCTTGAAACCCCTCAGTTGGTAACTTTGCACATCTGCGTTTTTAGGTTCACCCCTGGAGCTGCCATGCCGCAGCCCGAGAAGAAAAAGATGGGACCGTCTCCCGCTGATGTAGAGGCGATAAAGGCAACACAATTTGTTCTTTCATTTTTGGCTAGCTTAATCCTGGGGATTCTGTGTGGTCTTCTCTGTACTGTAGGTGATGGACCTACAGTAAATTATTGGTTTCGCGTCAGAGAACCACAGATTAATACTTGTAAAAATATATTGTTAAGGGCCTGCCAATGTTTTCTATATACATAAACTAATAGTTGTTCTCATGCGCCCTTCCCAGAATGCCATAGCGAATGCCTCGTCACTGGCTGAGGTGGAGAGGTTAAAGGGGATGCTTCAGGCTGGTCAGATCCCTGGGAGGGACGTACGACAAGGTGGGTACCCTGGCTTCAGAGCTGTTAGCGTGTTGCTGTTTGTGTTGAAAGGTACCCGGGTTTCCATTTTCTTTTGTATTTTTTTCATAGGACTGCCAGAAATGGTGGAGGTGGAAGAGGAAGAAGTAGAGGAGAACGACGGGGAGCTGCAGACACTGGAGGGAGCGGTGGAGATGGAACAAGATGGCGTGGAGGTTGTAACTGGACATTTAGAGGGGGCCAAACAGGTTGAGGTCCCACAGGTTGAGGGAGAGGTGAAAGAAGCACAAGATGAAGAGTCTGACGAAGATATGGAGGAAGACTTGCCTGTTAATGGATTATGATCGATTAATGCATATCTTGTCTCAAGTCTTGCTTGTTTTGTAAGGTTTTTTTTGTGTTGAACGTGCATGTAATGCCATTTGTTATTTGGGTAATGGGGAATACATTAAACTTTTTTTTAAACAACTCTGTGACTTAAATTTACTGATCCCGAATTTGTGGATATTCCGGGAGACCCTGGTTAATTATTTAGTTCTATACAACCACTCGGTGAGACAATAACTTATAGATGTAATTTGGATATGTGCTTTCATCTGATATTCCAAAACCTAGCTAGAAGTTTTGTTTTAGTACAGAGTATTAATTATTTGGTGTTTCCCTGAAATTCCCAAATAAATGTCCCTCAATCCAATACTGTGTCCTGGATGGTTTTTTAATTAGGACCATACTAGTACATTTCTTTTTAAATAATTTAGAAAGCCTCAGCACTATGTGCAGTAGGGCTCTTTTATTACAAATGTGGACCTCCTAGGAATTACAACCACTACTGAACTAACTACAAGTGGTCATGCCTAGTTGTGGAAAATATTCTGTTGTCCAGCCAAAAAGATGCCTGTACTTATGAGTTTGTGGATTCAAGTTAGAGGTGAATGAATATTATAAATGCTGAAAATATTGGCGGTGCCAGTAATGGAAGTTTATGTAAAAATGACAGGAGTCCGGTTTTCCATTCAATGCATTGACTATGATTATGCTTCTTTATAATTATTTACAAACGTATATTGATTACGCTATTTTATGATTACTTATATTGTGTGATTGAGGGTTTCATGGCACACAGCCATCGCCTCTCGTCCACATCTCCACATAGCCTTTACACGTGATTAACTGTCTGCTCTACTGCATCTCCCACAGAGCCCGTACACACGTGATTAACTGTCTGCTCTACTGCAACTCCCACAGAGCCTTTACACATGTGATTAACTGCTCTACTGCAACTCCCACAGAGCCTTTACACGTGATTAACTGCTCTACAGCAACTCCCACAGAGCCCTTATACATGTGATTAACCATCTGTTCTACTGCTTGAATTTTGGGCATATGTCTATTTGCAGCCCTTACAGTGAGCGGACATATATCTACTGCTAACTGATCAATCAATCTTATGTGACCTCTGCAGCTGTGTTCAGAATGGTGACTGAGTTACCTCCCTGTTTCAGTTATTTTGTGCACCCCATGTATATTTGGCTGCAATTTAGTGTAAATTAAAGGAACATCCCCAAGACATTACACAATCTTTGCTGTAGATGCAGTAGATTTTGAATGATGTACTTAAAACTGTTCCTTGATAAAGGAAATTAGGTACAATGTCAATAAAAAGAGAGCAGTTCAGAATCAAATAATGTGTTGGGGCCATCTTCTTCCACTTTGTGTCAGAGGGTTCCAAATGTCTTCTAGCAAACTCTAGTTAAGATTTGATGTGATGGAATAGCAGTTGCTCAAAGAATAGCCTGGACCAAGTATTTGTTGTGCAACAGAAAATATTTGGTTTATTAGCTATTACATTATAATAATAACATCTTTAAAATTACTTATATATACCTCAAAGCAGGGCTGCCCAAACTAGGAAACATTTGATTTGGCCCGCCACCCCATATAGTTCAGTTTGATATAATGCAACGTTACTTTTGGCCCAGGGCCCTCAGTCAAGTTAGATTTTGGGCCCTTCACAGAAAAAAGTTTGAGCACCTATGCCTTAAAGGATACCTCATCACTTCATTTGGTTTGTTGGGATCCACAGTGATCCATTACATTCTACCACTAGGAAAACAAACAACTAATAAAAATGAAACTTCTAGCACACCAGATGATTAACAGGCTTCACTTATTGGGGAAACCCACTGAAAAACATACGTCAGTGTGGTAATCATTAGGAACAAAACATGAAGAAAACAGTTATTTATTTGGAGGTACTATCTGAGCTTGTCCAATGAGAAGCATTTATTCTCTGTTTCTGTTGCTTTTTTATTTTGCTATGGTTTGCCCTAATGCATTTGAACCTAAATGTAGCTCTGTGTAGCCTAGTCAGATAGCATTAGCCAAGCTCTGCAAAAATCCTATTAGAGAGCTTGATATAGATCTACAAATTTAGAGTGGCCGGGAGCGTCTTACCTTCATAACTCTGCCTTATAGGTGTGACAAGGTTTACGAAATACTCAAGTGTTCCATTAAATCTGAGAAGTTTTGTTTATTGGGCCAGCTTGCTGAAATGATTCACTATTAAGTCTATTTAGCTAAGGACATGCAGATAGCTTCAGATAGTTCATAATGAATATAACTCCGAGTGGTTGTGAAAGGCTGGGCACTCATGCAAGTAATTGACTTCTCTTTTATGTTTACCTGTTTTGTTCTGAGAAGATTTGCCAGTACCAAGCTGGGAACCCTTTTAAGGACAATTGGTTTCTAAGCTCATGTTTATCTAATGTAAGAGTGTTTGGTATTAAATGCTTACATGGCAGTAATGAATGTCTTACTGTGTAATCCATGCACCGTAGGTTATATACAGTTTCTTTATAGTGATTAATAGAATACCAGTTCTACAGAGAAACACATTCAAGAACTGCATGCCTGTGGTCCCATGACATTAACAGTCATATTAACATGGTCTGAGTGGTCTTTCTTTTCTAGTAACTGCATTTCTATGTTGCATTAATAAACATGGCTTTCAGTAAATTTTTCATCACAGATTAATGAAGGCATTTTGAGATTTATTTTTTATTGCAGGGTGTCTAGTTAGGTAATATCTTGAGTCATGTTTGGGATAAGCTTACATCATTTTATAAGTTGGCTAGGGTACAATAAACCATGGAGAATACACTTGGTCAATGACCCTTGAGGCTTGGGGAAACCCTTGTGACGTAATATCTGTTCAAATGCTACTCCAGTCACCCAATTTGAACGTGAGTAAAGCAGCTTATTGCTTAAAGTGCTTTCATGATTAAAAGCACTAGATGTCAATTACCCCTTCTAGTTGGCTTACTACAGAGATGCACAGGAGCTCTCTGCAGACGGCTGCAGGAAAACATGGGACAGACGCACCAAACCACACGAGATGACCCAGAGATCGATGTAAAGGCACTCCAAGACATGTACAAGAAGTTTGTGACAGAGTGCCCAAGTGGTGTTTTATTCATCCATGAGTTCAAACGTTTCTTTGGGGTTGACCCAACTGGGGAAATCTCTGAGTATGCGGAGGGCATGTTTCGAGCTTTTGACAAGAATGAGGTGAGTTAACATATTGTGCTGGATGTTTTTTTTGTATTCACGCCTATGTATGTAAAATTACTTTATCTCTATGTTTAGGAGAAAACTGTTATTTCTTTCTCTATGTATTTGGCAGGACAATACCATTGACTTCCTGGAGTTTGTGGCAGCCTTGAATCTTGTTTTCCGGGGGGACTTGGAGCACAAATTACGCTGGTCATTCAAAGTATACGATAAGGATGGAAACGGCTACGTGGATAGGACGGAACTGAAAGCTATTGTTGATGTAAGTGCTCGTCAAAGGTTGCCTGAGGATTCCACATGGTCCATGCTTTGTATGAGTATGCTAATTATACAAGGGTCTTATGAGGTTGGCTAATTTAATGATAGATAAGTCAAAGTACGTAGACAAACTAATCTTGTAAGTTGAAACTGTGAGTGTGTGGGTGTGTGTTTCTCAGAATAACAAGTGAGCCTCACAAGTATACACAGTTACATTAATGGGTACTGTAAGCCTTGTTTTCTGCACAATTAAATAAAATGTCTCCTGCATTACCAGCCATAATAACCTTTTTGAAATATTTCAAATTTTCCTCGAAAAGGAGTCCCTGGCATAGAAAAAAAGAAACCCTGGCACATTGCTGTTGTCTTTTTCTGACTTTAAGACTTTAGTCTTTAATCACATAATCTGCCTAAAATAACTCAAAATGGCAGACAAGTTTCATAGTTTTAACAATTGTTAAATGTGTTAGCGGGCCTGCGTAGCTTCATGCAAGACCAATGTCAATATGTTTTGATGTTTTCAGATATTATTTTTTTTTTTCACCCCAGAGTATATATTGTTTAAAGAAGACATCAAAGAGAGAACCAGAGGATGAGTTGCTGTCGGCGGATGAAGTGTGTGATAGAATTCTGACCACCGTGGATGTGGATGGCGACTGTAAGTGTCAGTCTACAACATTTGTCTACTGAATGTTGCTCTGTTTCTTATCCAGGTGTGCTGTTGGTCTAGACCCGGGGAACTTCTTTTCTATGAAGGGCCAAAAGTTAAACTTGACTGAGGGCCATGGGCCGAAAGTAACGTTGTATGATACCAAACTGTATCATGGCGTGGTGGCATGGCGTGGTGGGCCAAATCAAAGGTCTCCCTAGTTTTGGCACCCCTGGTCTAGACAGACTATATTTCTTTGTATGTACACCTGGCTTCACACCCGCCAGTCCTAATCTGTGTTGTGTTCTGAATACACTTCTATTGGCATGATATATGCAGGTCACATCACTCTAGATGAGTTTATTGAAGGTGCCCAGCGAGACCCGTGGATCATGAACATGCTTCAACTGGACATGAACCCGTACGGCTGGGTTATGGAACAGAGAAGGAAGAGCGCGCACTTTTAAATTGTCTGGAATCATAAACATTTTATTCTTGGTTTACATTTCCATTTTTTCTGTCTTTAAAACATTGCTTCAATAAACAGCATGCAGCAATTTAATAGTTTTCCTAAGGACAGGTAGGGTTTTGTGTTAAGTCTCTTTTCATAAAGTCAATGATATTAAGTGTTTATTTCCACTCCGAGTGAACAGTGCAGCATTTTTTTAACAGGAGTCAATTGGATTGGGTCCTCAAATATATTGGAGTGACTCAAAACTGAAAGGAACCTATAGAATCAAACTGGAGCTGGTTTTTATTTGATTTGTTTGGCATGAACAGTGGAACTGGGGTTTTATTGAATTGCTTTGGCTATTGCTCCTTGACTTTGGCACCAGGTGAAAACGCTTTAAAATCACAAAAACATGACAAAATATAAAGGTTTTAAATTGTATTTACTTGTTATTTATTAAAAGGTGTAAGTGCTTTGTACTGCAAAATGTATATTTGTATGTCTCTGAATGCTTCTAAAACGTTTTGGGGATTTAAACATATCCATTTTATAATAATATACTGTGTATTCTTGTGTATAGATCAATAAACAATATGGACAATTCTAAATATTCTAGTACTATTATGTGTGCCTCTCAGTGTTATGTCATTTGTGTTACTGCCTTCAAAATGATAAAAAAAATTATAAAAAAAAACTATTCTGAGGCTGACCAAGGTCACTGAGACACTTCCTCTTGCTCAACATTGAGACTGTAAATAAAGGCTAACTAATAAAATGGCTTAAAACAACCATAATAATGCTATTTATCATTTGGTAGCTTAGGGGGCTTAGAGTCCCCAAATGACTAAAGCAGGCACTGTACAGTAGCCTACACAATACAATTAAGCAATCAATGAAAACGACATTAAAGACTTTCTACATAAATTATTGACACTTTACTCTGACAAATCTAAAGAAAACAAAACATTAACGTTAGTTGAATAAACCATTGAGCACAAGTGTTGGTCGCTGGGTGAATGTGTGGCTAGGTCATTTTACAGGTAATTTAGTTATGATGTATAACATTTGTGATAGTTGAGTGATCAACACTCGCAAATTGTCAAGTTTTCACCAAAGTTTTTTCAGCCATGCAATTACTTACGATATATATATTTTTTTAAACAATGGGCTGATGTTTCAACTATTACAGTCGACAATTATACGTAACAGATATAACATTCTAGTTTTCCACTTTTTAATGAATTTGAAAGCAATAAAATAGAGAGACAATACAGTGTTTGACATTGATTATACCCAGAGCCATTGAAAGAGAGAGTTGTGTTGTCTGTTCCAATGGTACAGTTTTTTTTCCAAGATGGCCGAAATAGTTCCAATCAAAGCAGCTGCATCGTTGAGAAACAGAGTATGATGAAACTGTTCGAAGGTATACATTTATTTTGCACATTGTTTAAGCTTTTTCCCCCGATCTCATCAAAGTTGAATGGCTGTAGCAAAATAGTTAATCATCTAACACGTTTAATGTTAGCTAAAGTACAAAGATTTTAATGCTAGGTAGCAATGATTAATGTAGTGTAGGGTTTGTCGATTTAAACTCTGCGGTTGAATGCGATTATACACAATGTCAAGGAACCAACAAAGACCAGAGTACAAAATGATTAATCTAATTGTAAAGTAAATGTTTAATGAGCAAACTGATTTAGAGATCTTCATATACAGATCAACCTAACACAAGGCTTCCATTTAAAACACAATATTGTTTTCATTACCTCACATAGCTTTTTATTGTTAGGGTCCTTTTAAATACTGAAGTGGCTCCTGCTGACTTTTAATAGCCACTTCTTTCTTCTCTCACTGTCAGTTGGGAAGCCATACATTCTGACTCCCTTTCCGGAGCCTGCTGTACATCCCCATGCAGCACACCCAACCATGATGAAATGCTGGGAACAAGACAGAACGCAGTCTTACAGATGTATTCATGAAACTCAATACTTATTTGCAAGTTACATGTAATGACAACATTTGAAAAGTATGAAGAGATTACTAAATCAGAGTACAACTTTCATACTGGAGATGTTAATAAATCTGATTCAAAGTCTGGAAACTTTTTTAGGCGCTAGAATACATAGCTTACATAGGACATGACTAGCAAGTCAACTAGCAAGCCAACTAATTTCATATTTTAGTTGGTTTTGTGTTTCATGGTTCATACAGGGGTTCCAAAAGGGACCCCTATGGGACTACATTTTTAGCTACCGATACGAATTTTCTTTAGTTAAGTAGATACCAAAAAACTGTTTTTGTGGAGCTCTGTAATCGCTTTGGTGAGTTTTTACCATTCATTAGAATTGCCCGCTCGGCTATGCTTTGGAACTATTTCTCTCCACGGCTCTGATTGTACCTACCCACAGCAGTCGACCATCAGCTCAGCTTCTGCAGGGGTAGCCTATGGTAACACCTCTTGAGCAAACCACACACAGAACTGCAGTAATCCTTAATACTAGAACCAGTAGTAATAATAGCAATTTGTGAAGTTTAGTTATGATGATTACATTTGCTAATGATTCATATATATTGGGGATATCCCCCCACCAATATATATAATAATTACGGACTTGGTGGACGAAAGACACAAGACTATTTAACATCTCTGAAAAGTTACAAATGTTTTGTTCTCTCTGGCATGCAAATGATGTGACATGACACATGATGAACACAACCGGGATAAAACTAACGACTTTTGACATCGACTGATCAATATGTCCACCTTGTTGAAATTTGCTTTAACAAATTCCTTAACAACGCAAAGCCAGAAAAATGCTGAGGTGAAAGTATGAACATGCAGACGGTGAATGTGACTAGTTTAACCTTCTGTCTCTCAGCATGTGCTATGAGCTGATCACACCTAACCCACGGATAAAGTCTAGTTATTACACGCCTCGTGCAGTTATGTGATATTGTGCCTTAAATTAGCTTTTTAGAAAGCAAGTAGTGTAGAGTACAAACTACTTCCCCCGAGTCCGAATCAGAGAATGTCCACACAGTCAAGTCTTTCCAAAGTAAACACCTTTATTTCAGATAATTACCGGAGATCAGTCTCCGCCGTAAAGCAGAAACAGATCTGACTCTCTTTCACCTGGACACAGTTTTATATAGCCCCTCCCCCACTCAGTCATTGCATAGAAATTGTTGTGTGCTTCCCGGGTGGGCGTGTCCCTTCTTGCAGACTTCCTCTCGGTCCGTGGGGCCACCTGGTGACATCGGAGGCAGACGAAGAAGACAGCTGAGGGGGTAGCCTGGTGCCAGGAGATCTGATAGGAAACCTCTGCTAGCTCTTGTTTACTCTTCCTCTCCTGTGTTCCCTGTCCGCATCAGGGTGTTAAGCCAACAGCAAATAAACCGGTCCCCCTTCTTCACAGTGTCCTTGCCTTGATCTCTTGACTTATGTTCCTACTCCTGGAATGTACTCATTAACATTTTATCACCCCAGCCTTGCTATCTCTGAGTTTACCCCCACAGGCACGGTTTGCCATCTAATCTTAACAAAAATATTCCACAGTAGGCGTCTCTAACATTTGTCCCTCCCTAGTAACCATCCCACCAAACATGTTTCACAAGAATTTTCGGTTGTTTCTGCAACATCGCTGCCTTTGTGACTCAAGAATTGTGCAAAAAGACGAGCTGGCTGTTGTAACATTATTTGGTATTATTTGTAAGCTTTTGAACCAGCTGTTGTTTATGTTATTCTACTTTTGTTTTCATCAAGAATGAAGCATGTGACAATGCAAAATCATATTCAGCTTTGTGTTATCATATTTACGATGAGTAAGTATACTTTCTTTGGTTTGTATGATGCTGATTTTGTTTCTTTTACATGTATTTATTACAGCAGATTTTCATAATCAATTTACCTGTTTGTTATGAGGATGGTGTTTACTTTTATATGTATTTACGTCTTCCTCTATATTCTTTCAAAAGGTACTGCTGATCCCGGTAAGTGTATGCTAATTTTCTATTATGATTTGAAACCATCCTACGTTTTATCTTTTTATTAAAATTCTCTTATGAAAGTCAAGTACAAATCTTATAGGATCAGTCCTTATAAAAAACATTTGTAAAAGCCGGTAACACTTTCCGATAAGGGTACATAAACTACCATTAACGAATACAGTAGTCAACGCGAATGATGAACAAAGACATGAACAAACCGATAATTATGATAATAAGTACGATAACCCTTACTTTATGAATTCAATACAAATGCATTAACTAACAGTGTGTACTGTCATTTGTTCATGTAGACACAATACATAAACTTCTGTAGTTTAATGTTGATGCAGGAAATGCAATATGCTAAGTTATAGACAGAGATAATACAACGTGTTGATATTATTACAGTTGTGTAACAATTATTATTAATCTGAAGCACACAAAACGTATGGTCGCGTTTGGGGTTGAATTGCTTGTTTGAAATGGGTATTTGAAGAACACTTCCTGTTGGCAAGAAGGCCATGTGGTCGCCATGTGGTCTTGTTACGTTGGGACTTTATGATCCATCCACCTGGGCGTTCTCGAAGTTTTTGAAAGAAAAACAAAATCTCACAATTTTTCCAGGTCGTAAAAGTACAAACGTGCTCTGTAAATAATGATACAGTTTGAAAACTTGCCTGTTTGAGTGTATGTAGAGGTTTGGAAAAGCATACTGATTTGATAACAATGAGCTAGACAGAAACCCCATGTTGAATGTAAAATACCATGATGATTTAAAAGAACACTCCAGGACAATAGGATTAATATAATTGAATTGCATTGCTTAGGAACTTCGCAATTGTGGCACTATAATGGTATACAGCATTCTACAAGATCTTCAGTTTTTTGGGCAATTTCTCACATGGAATCAAATTTATTTCCGAACAAGAATAGACTGACGAGTTTTAGAAGAACGTTCTTTGTTTCTGGGCATTTTGAGCCTGTTTTGTACCTACAAACGCTGATGCTGAAGATATTCAAATTGTCTAAAGGCCAGTTTTATTGCTTCTTTAATCTGCAGTTTTCAGCTGTGCTAACATAATAGCAAAAGGGTTTTCTTATGATTCTTATGAATTAGCCTTTTAAAATGATTAACATGGATTAGCAAACACAACATGCGGTTGGAACAGGACTGATGGTTGCTGAGAATGGGCCTCTGAACGCCTATGTAGATTTTCCATTGAAAATCTATCATTTCTAGCTACGATATCACTTACAACATTAACAACGTCTACACTGTATTTTGGATTAATTTGATGTTATTTTAATGGACAAAATATGAACCAAATTATTGATAGTGACACAATGACCCCAAAACTGATGATGGTTGGTGGTTTGAATGTATAGCACCATTGAAGTAATATGGTAAAATAGGTTGGTTTTAAAGTATTGAGTTTTTATACAGTCAAATGCTAAAATGTAATTATTTTATAGGTTAATATTAATTTAAGATACCTATGGAGAATCCTTTTCTCTAAAAACTGTAATGTCGGTGGAACATAAAATGTTTAGACAATAACTGGTTTATCCAGCTGTTATGCTGTTAATCTCAGGACCACTCTATCCATTTGGGGCTGGAGACACAGTGAACAACCGATCAGATGATGGAAGTTCCATGGAAATATCCCTACAGCAGCCATTTGTGTATTTCGGACATAAGTATGAAACGATATATGTGTGTGAAACATTTTTGCATTAATGTAATTATACCGTTTGTGTATTTTCGGAAATAAGTGTGAAACGACATATACGTGTGTGAAACTTTTTTGTTTTAATGTAACTATTCTGTACTTTGTTTGATAACATGTTGCATAGACACAGGTAATTTGTGTATTGCATATTATGTATTGCATTTAATTATATCTTACTTAAAAAGTACATTATTCAAATAACTTGAATTTCTTTTAAGGTGAACAACAATGGAGATCTGACCTTTGTCAGTCCTTTTTTTGAATGGACACCAAATAGATTTCCTGGAAATTCTACAAGAGACATCATTGCTCCATTTTGGACTGACATGGATAATAGGGATAATGGTACCATCTCTTACCAGCAGTACAATACCAGCGGTAGTATTCTTCAACAGGCCACACAAGACATCAGTCAGTACTTCCCAAACCTGGGCTTCTCTGCTAATTGGGTTTTCATTGCTACATGGAATAAAGTTGCCTATTTTCCTCTTTCAGGAACAGTAAGCCTTTTTGTTATTTCTATATTTCAGTTATTAACCAAATAAATGTAAAATGTAATTATTTTAAATGTATGTATAAAGAAACATATAAACCATTTCTATATTTTTCTTGAATTAGGAAACCACTTTCCAAGTGGTTTTGATTTCTGGAGGCCAGTCATCATTTGTCCTGATGAACTATGGGGAGATTGCCCCAAGAAACAACTTTCAGGTCAGAACAACGAATGCATATTGTATGAGTTGGTTGGATTTGATTATGTTGCTGTCTTTGGGCTTGGTTGTATAGGTTTATTTGTATGAACAGAGCAAAACAGGCATAGATTTACACAATTAATATTAAATAGTCCACTAACAGTTATTATTTTACTGTCATGCGCCAAAACACCATAGCAAATCTTTTAGGGGTGAACTTTACTGGGCAATAAAGCGATTCTGATTACTAACAGTGACACAAAACTAACATGTTCTGGCTCCACTTTGAATTCTTATTTAGTCCTATCAAGTAAAACTATATAAATGCATAAACATTTGCATGAAATATTAAACCAACTTGCACGGTGATTGGACAGAGATTGGAGAGTTATCCATAGCCAATTTTAGGGCTTCTCTAATTTTCCTAAGAAATGTTTACAATTATCTGTATGTGTATTGCTAGGCTGGCTATGACACCGTCAACTCCATCAACTACTTCTCCATCCCCGGGTCATTTCAAAGCAATGGCAGTACTTTAATGAACAGCAGCAATGTAAATATTGCAGGTCGCTGGGCTTTCCGGATAGACGGTTCTCAAGGTGAGATAACTATCTAAGTAGAGGCAAAATGGCCTTTCAGAGTTAATCAGTTACCTAAATCGTACAAGTGAGCTCAATGGAATGTTTTGATATTTTGATAACCCCTAAAAGACTAAACATAACATTCTTTCAAATATTAAAAATTACTAGAAAGGAGGGCAGCGTAGGTGTAAATGTTTTAAACAATTGCACAGGCTTTCAAAAAACTGCAGCCGGCTAGTTTAAATAGGATTGTACTTAATGCTAAATGCTCTTTGTGCACTTTTTAATTTAGTACATTTACCTTCATTATTTCATTTGAAATCTAGTGGAAATTTCCCAGTCAATACTTTTCTGGCTTTACACATTAAAAATTGAATCCATACTCACCTGAGCCAGGCTACTTAGGAAGTAAAATGTAACACTATTGAGAGCCATAAATCGATAAATAAAAAATAAATCTAGGATTTTATGACCTGGATTTTATGACCAAAGCATTTCAAGAAACTCAATGTGAATGATAACTATTAGAAGTTAGGATGTTATTACAATAGGTTATTTCCTTTTAGAAATAAACAAAAACAATTTATGTGCATTTACTTTTTGTAATTGAAATAAATCTGATCTTCAAGGTGTACTCAATCAACTATGACCAAATGACCAGGAATCTTTCTTTAGTTGCAAAGACTAAGTCAGTTATTGTATATAACTTCTTTCCAGTAATTGACTACAGGGGATTCTGGCTGCATCCATTCTTTCTTCTGATTTTTTTTACTTTGTTGGAACAGGGTTTTGCGTCAATTCCCTTAATTCCTAATTCCAGGATGCCTGTAAATGGAATATCAATACTGATTATGTTTGTGCACAAGACCATGGAACATCTGAGATATGTTGAGGGTCCAGTGATTTTGCAGGTCCAATGAAGCAAGCAATACCATACCTCTGTGGGGCATTCAGAGGTATGGTATTGCTTGCTTCATTGGACCTGCAAAATCACTGGACCCTCAACATATCTCAGATGTTCCATGTTATTTGTTATCCAATAAAAACAATATTTTTTAGGAATGGCTAATATATGCTTACTGTTCTCTTATTTTCATTGTCTTCCATCTCCATCAGACCAGACCCCATTCACACATGCAAAGGTGAACATATCCAGCTATGACAATCTGGATAACAATGCAATTGTTTTGTACATTGAGGAGGTATGTTGGCAACTAATCAGCTTTCACCCTTCATTTAAATTCAAAAATGTAAATGAAAATAAATGATTTGAAATCCATTGTCAAGGCAAATCTCAATGACTGAAACATATTATGTAATCATCTAAAAATAGTAAATTAATAGATTCCAGATTATGCTTGGTAGCCTTTAGATCTACCCCTGATCTATATGTTCCTTGATTGATACTTAAAAAACGTTGATGTTTTTCAGTTCTTCAAGGAAATAAGCAATAATACTCTTGGTCCTGTGAAGGTGACATTGAAGCGTGCAACAAAATGTGGAAGCAGCCAGTGTGGGATCCAGCTACCACCCTTCGGTGTCCCATAACACAAACCTCTCTCCTTCTCTCAACCAGCAGTTTATTTGTAGTCATCACTGACTAATCAGAAAATTTTATAGCCACATTGAAGCCTGTTAAATACTTTAAAACACTAAAACAAAAAAGGTTCCAGCAGAATCCTTCTTATTGAAATTGTGGTGTAGAATGTATGTTTTACAAGGGACATTGTGAAAGGGTATTTTGAAGAACAATTGTTTTTATGAGTCCTCAGTTAACCTAAAGAAAGGGAAGTATCCAGACTGGCTCCAATCAGAAATTGGGTCTAGGTAAAGATTACACCAAAATAAACCAACTCTTCCACTTAAGCTCAGCCTTGGACTGCACATCAATAGCTGTCCAAAGTGGCTGCCCTCTGGTGGAAAATTCAAAGACATACACTCCACTCCACTCCATATGAACTCCAAGACCTACAACATCAACATTTAGGACAACCCCAACTAGAAAGAAACAGGGCCACCTTCATTGCAAGGCCATAGCTGGACCAGAATTGATGCACAGCACTCAAACAAAGAACCACAAAACCAACTAACAGACGAGCAAATACAACTTTTCTTATTGAATCCTCAATTAGAGACAACTCTGTCCAGCTGCCTCTAATTGGGGAGATGCCTAGAGGCACCCCCGCTGACTTCCTCCAACTGACAATGACCTGACAACTAGTCAGTATATCATCCTCGGTTTCATGTTTTAAGAGCCTATATTTTCAATATCTTAATTTCTATATGGCAACATATACTTCTCCTTCTACAGTATTGCTATATTGTATTCACTGTCAGCCCCCTCCCCTATCCGCCAATCACTGTGGGCATAGTAATTAAGATACTAGGTACACAACCTCATCCATAGAAACAGGATAAACCCGGCCCTCTCTCTTAGCTTAAGATTTCTAATTTTACTGCTGTTTGGGAGTCATCCTTAGTACTAAGATAAGATGTTTTTTGAATACCGCCCCAGTTGTGTGGATTGGTTAAAGCATTAGAATGCTGAAAACATTTACTAACTGAATTTTGCTTTGGATAAGAGCGTCAGATAAATAACCAAACATGTTAAATCATATCCAGCTCCACCAGTTCCAAGAACATTGGGGACAACACTGCTTGAGAGGCAAAAATATTTATCTAAAACCTTCTATCCTTGGTTATGTATTTGACGTTTTAAGTGGCCCTTGGGGCTTCTCGGGTTCCTGATGAACTTGTAGCTGTAACCTGTATTTTTTAGATGCTAACCTACCTCACCCTGGCTGAATGTGGTGAAAACATCAAGTAACATTATACACTCTACATGATGACCAATCTGTTTGCTTTGTGAAGACAAATGGCGTATTTCCCCCCAACACAGCCTACTGTTAAATAAAGTGAGTAAGGAAACTGATTGAAAACCTCAATGAAGGACGTTTTATGTCAGAACCAGTCAACAGTGGATAAGAGTGTATAGCCAGCAGGGCACTTCACGGTCCGATGTGAAATGATAAACTACATATAAGTGCCTTCATTAAGGCCTGTCCATGAGAGGGTGATATAGTAAATCTTAGCAATAGTCAAAATCAATACATGACTTATTTTGACTGAAAACACTTAAGAAGGTTGTAACGTTTCAATATAATATAAAACTTTTTTGGAACAAGTATAATAGCAATCACCTTTGTGATTAACAAATTGTTTTCTTAAATCTCACCTTTTGTGCTGGATGTGTTAAATGTTGTTTGTATGTACATAAGATTTAGGTTTAATCACTATCATACCTCAGTTAGCCATTAACGATTGAAAGGCAGTGGAGCATTTTGTCTTTACAATTAGTGGGCAAACATTGTGTACTGCATTATTAACTTTAAAAGATTCTTTGTAATAGTGTTGAATGAACCATAAGCCGTAACAGGACATAGAAGCGGAAGTGACAAGTCATATGAGAGGAATTGAAAGAAAATAGGAAACAAAGTGACAGAATATATGAGAGAAAGTGACAGAATATATGAGAGGAAGTGACAGGACATAAGGGGAAGTAACAGGATATAGTAGAGGAAAAGAAAGGACACAGGAGAGGAGGTGACAGGACATATGAGAGGAAGAGAAAGGAAATAGAAGAGCCGGTAACAGGACACAGGAGAGGAAGTGACAGGACACCGGAAAGGAGGTGACAGGACACAGGAAAGGAGGTGACAGGACATAGAAGAGGAAGCCTAGTGGCCTCATGTATATCTATAGTTCTGCATGCAAAATTCATTTTCGGTGTAAATGTCACAAAGGTGGATTTAGATTTACAAATCGTTACTATGCTCATCATGTGGATGCATGACTGCATCTAATTTATGCAATTTTTGCCCTCATTCCCTAAGTAGTTTACTACTTTGGACCACAGCCCTTGAACAAATGCAGTGCACACTGGGAAAAATTTGTTATTTGTGACGCACACAATGTTTCTCATCTAGGGATGATTTTAATTTCATACCTTTTTAAATTCTTGGGCCTCATCCCCATCTCAAAACCTGTTGGTTTTAAAAGAGATATGTTCCTTCTCTCTGACATTTTCTTTCAATGCATGTTGGCGAATAATGACGAGAGAATGAACAACAAGAATACAACGTGAGTGCAAAGAGTGCAATGTGTCAGTTGATAAAGCATAGTTCTTGTAGTGCCAGGTCATGGGTTTGAAACTTTGAGATATCTTGAACTAGGACTAGAGCCTGAAGCATTCTAGAACTAGAAATAAAGCCTTCAAGCACTCTAGAACTAGAACACCTTGTCGGTTGTTGGGTAGCAGAGTTATCAGACATATCATAATCAGTTCATTCCAGATATCAGGACCAAAGTTCGAACAATCGGTATACTGAAATGAGCCTTCGTTACAAAATTGTGATTATAGCATGCTGAGTATTTAGTATTTAGTATGTAGTATTTAGAATATTTAGTATTCAGAGAGATCACATAGAAAATATTTATTATCTTTATCTGCCATAAAAAAATCTGCCGCATTTTACGGACTTGTGCGACAGGCCTGTTTCAGCCTAATTACTCCCTTATGTAATTACAGAACTAGACACCGGAACAGCCAAACAGCCTACCATTCTCCCCCCTAGGTGGCAGTGTTACTCCTTCAAATGTTCTGCTATTCTGAGGGCGTTTCCCTGTAGCTCTACTTAAGCAAGTGTGTGTGCGTGTCAATTTATGTGTGTGTTAATGTAATGACCGAAACAGCCTGTTGGAAGATCCCTGAACAGATTTACGCCTGCGTCATTATCACACTGTAGGATGGGAGGGGAACATCGTCGCTTCTGTGAGTGTGCATGTCTCAGGCATTATAGCCTGGATACGTCCAGTGTGTGTGTGTTGGGGTGGGTTCTATGAGTGTGTTTGTGGGGTGTGTGCTGTAGCCATCAGATACGTGAACAGCAGAAGGTCTTCTTCACCATGGGGGGCTGACCTCCTACTGAGAGGAGAGGCAGCCGGAGGCAGTGTGTGTGTGCGCGTTTGCGTGTTTGTGCGTGTGTGTATGTGTTACCTACCACATGGTGAAGCCACAAGGCCAATTCACCTCCTGGAGACCTCGCTCGGCATGAAGCCCCATGGGTGCTGTCAGTCACTGTGACACACACACACACACACCTCCATCTGTTATCTGTTATCTGTTTCAGTTCCGGTATTCAGGAGGGGTCAGGTGTCGGAGAGGGTAGATCACATGCTCTTTAACTACTTTTGCCCTTCACTGGACATGATTGGGAAGAATTCATTGACTGTACTCATATCTCCAATAAACACAAACAGACACAAGCATGCATGCTCACATACAAACACACAGAAGCACAAAGGATTAACACTCAAAATGTGACCTGTGGATATCAAGCAATTAAGTGACTGTAGATCAGAAAATGATGTCTAAATTAATAGCA
Organism: Novumbra hubbsi; assembly: GCA_016801125.1. NCBI lineage: Eukaryota > Metazoa > Chordata > Actinopteri > Esociformes > Umbridae > Novumbra > Novumbra hubbsi. Next base: position 28,113 of record JACXGK010002902.1, read on the forward strand.
TAACAGTAAAGTGGTTTCCCCAGCAAACAGGGGAAGCAGACACAACATCCTGGGCTTCCTGTGACATCAGGGACGCTCTCTAATTGCTGGGGAGTTGAAACACAATAAGAGGCAATATAATGAGAAGGGAGTCAAACAGTCAGACGGACAAGAATACAGGCTCTAGGGTTTGTGATTCACCTAAAAAAGGTGCTGCGTTAATTGTGTTATTTTCACGCATTAAACGTTTCAAATGAATCGCAAAGATGAACACGTTAATTCCCACAGCCCTAATATATCTCGCTGAAACCAATACAATAAAAAAGACATCAAATTTGCCATTCCTTTGGTCCCTCTCATGTACAGTGGGTATGTTTAGAAAATTAACTATATCAAGCCAAAAAATGTCAGAAGGCCACTATACAGAAAATAGGGTGCCATTAGGAAAGTGTTAGTGTGAAAGCATGATTAAACATGAACAGTGCATCCTTCTTTATCAAAACGCGTCAGACCACTACATCGGACGACTATGGGCAGTTGAGACATAACAGTACTTATATTATTTATAACATTCTGAATCCTCAAATCAATTTAGAGCCCGACCTTTGACAGCTACTAGAGGAAAATCTATGCTCCACCAATGTGGTCCAGATGGTTTTCAGAGCGATCACAGTGCTGATATTGCAGCGTTTTGAAAACACAACAATAAATTCAGAGATACGACCGCAGTTTGCCGGCGCCCTCCCCCTTCGGGCCTGCCCTTTCAGAACTCATCTGAACCCTCATTACCATACCACTTCACTACTGCACACGGCAATAGAACTGTTAGAATGGAAGCCAGCTCCTGCGGAACCCCACCACTGCCCTAACGAGGTTCTAATGTGCCATTGCTTCTTGATAGGACCAAAACAAACAAATTGTCTCTGTCTCCATTATTAGTAATTTGTAATGTTGTCCTCCCCACCGTCCCTCTCTACGGTCGGTTTTCATAGCTGCCTTTTCCTATGTTGCAGTTTTTTCTGAGCTTAGTTCATTTCTATACAATGAGGAATGTAATGCTTGTATGTACCACCTCCCTCAGATGAATGCATGTACCACACAACCCATGGCCAAATACGTCACAAACCTATACAGTCACACAAAGATGTCACAAGCATTCACAGAAATATACACATAATGATGCTGTGTCATGGTTGTGGAGCAGTTGTATCAGTTTTCAGGCAAACCAATTACACAGATTGGCAAAGTGCAATTCACATTTCAAATTGTGCAAATACTTTTGGGACTGTTCCATGAAAATCAGAAACATCAATTGTGTATACACAGCTTGTCATGTCGGTGGAGTGGTGAGGAACCATGTGCAAGCATTTTTATACAGAAAACGGTGATTTATTTACAAAATAAAACTACTTACGATAAACAAACGGAAAACGGGACATGCGCGAACAGTGAACAGCAACAACGAACGACACAGAGGGACAAGATAACCGGACATATACACACACACACACAAATGACAAAGTGAAAACAGGTGCGTGTAAACAGTCACGTGAGTCCGGGGTGCGTTCGTGACAAAAAGTGTTCACATAGAATAACCAGACAGCAGACAGTGCTGGGCTGACGTGAACGTTACACAGCTGTTTACATTTTGTTTAAATGTAACCGACAAAACATTTATTTTTATTAAAAAAAAAGGGAATTCCTAAGTGAACTGAATTTTTTAAACCATAGTTTAATGCAGATTTCTTCCCATCAAACACCAGAATGTTTCGTATAGAAAGTGCCATGGTTGTGCAAAAAGGTCCATGGTGGTAGACCTGTGAGGTTCCTTTGCCAAGAAACCACAAATATTGTTGGATCTTCCTGTAAGAACAGAATCTAAAACATTCCTCAAAATCCACAAACATTTGCTCTGGAGCAGGTTTCCATCAAGGATATCTCTGTACATTGCTGCATTCATCATTATGTCCTTTCGGAAGGTTCTCCTGTCTTCACAGAGCAAAGCTGGAGCTGGTCACCCCCCTGACTAAGGAACCTGGTGGTTCCAAACTTCTTCCATTTACAGATGATGGAGGCCACTGTGCTCATTGGGACCTTCAATGCTGCAGAAACTTTCTGTACCCTTCCCCAGATTTGTGCCTTGATTACAAACCTGTCTCAGAGGTCTATAGACAATTCCCTGAACATCATGGCTTGGTTTGTGGAGACAGATGGGTGCCTTTCCAAATCATGTCCAATCAACTAAACTCACCACTGGTGGACTCCAATCAAGTTGTAGAAACACCTCAAGGATGATCAGTGGAAACAGGATGCACCTGAGCTCAATTTTGACTGTCATGGCAATGGCTGTGAATACTTACGTACATTTCCTTTCACATTTCAAATGGAATCCATTTTGGAACACAGCTGTGACATAACAACATGTAGAAAAACTAAAGCGCTGTTAATACCTTCCGGATGCACTGTATAACCCCTAATTAAATTGTCCTCACATATAATGCCATATATTGTATTTTAACATGATTCCCAGGGACTTCGAAAGTAAAAAAGCCAGGGAATAATATGAACCACATGCCAAATCTGGGTACATTTTGCAGGTAAATTGGTCAATATTTCTGTCAACGTGTACAGGAATGCAAATTTATAACAGCAAAAAACCATCTAAATCTATTATGATACAAAAACACCACACCGTCAAAGAATTACTTGTATTTTGACAGTCTTGCTCTAATCTCATCTCTAGGCCATGCTTGATTTGTTTGTGCAATGTTTGACAGGAGAGACCTCTGCTTTTACGAGTGTACATCATTTTCAATTCACCTGATAGAACAAGCAGGCTAACAAGTCTAATCAGTCAAATGTCAACCTGGGCTCTGACAGACCTGTGTTTGGCTGAGTGTGTTTTTGAGAGAGGTAAATGTGGAGGGTTTATATTACAGAATGTGTGTGTGTGAAAGAGATGCTTGTTTATATGATAGAGAATGTGTGTATTTGAAGGCGAGACACATGCCCGTGTGTGAGAGAGAGGTAGGTAAGAGGGAAGCATGAGAGACTGGGTCAGGTTATCCGAAAACGAATGATTGTAAAGGTTTTTAGTGTTTTTTCACTGCCCCAATGATATGCTGATCGTTATGTTTTTACTCCTGTCAAATCCCAGGTTGAACTGGTTATGAGCAAATACATTTTTTTTAGCAGTTTACTTTACACCCACTTTGTAAAGGTGTAAAGTAAAATGACACGTGCAATAATGAGTAGAGGAGGATCAATGACAGGTGGTTCTATTACACAGGCACAGAACGTACCAAACATGGCCACAGGTGTCCACAGTTGCGGGGTGAACAGAACGCTTCAGGCACAAGGTACATTGACTGGTTTTGGGGGGTTTTCTTTTGAAAACAGATTTTCTGCGCTTAATCGCCACGCGCTTTGTAGAGTTGTGGGAAATTCACATTCCAACAAACAAAACTTTAGATAGAGCCCCAAAAGGCTAACGGAAGCCCTCTGTTGTTTCTTCCACTGTTGGCTATATGCTTATATACGCTATCTGGCCTTTATTGTTAAAAAATAAATGTCTTCAAACCAAATGGCACACAATTCACTATCTAGCGTGTCTATCAGATTTCGTTCCCACATACAGTCTCTCTAGATATAGAGTCTTTCTCTCTATTTATTTGACCAACTCTCAATCTAGGTAATGAATCTGGGCTCTATTTTATATTTCAGGGGAACAGATGCCTCTGACTGTTTGGTTGGCAGATAAAGTAATAAACAACAGATCGGTTGGCAGACCTGACACCAGCCGAAACCTGAGACCCGGGCTGTGAGAATATGCTGAGGAGAATATTTAAGTGTTTTTTACACAAAACAGAAATGTTTGTGACTTATTTTTTATTTGTGTTAGTGTCTTGCTCTTTTAGGGCATTAGTTGGTAAAATATGCCAATCCATTCCTGGCATGTGTGTATGTCTGCATTCCAAATGGCAGCCAAATTGCATTAAAGTGCACTACTTTTGACCAGCACCCTTAAGGTAGCATTAATAGGGTACTACTTGGGACACGTAACGTGTGTCAGCCCTTTTAGCTCCATTACATACAATACTTCTTCCCTGTTAGAGCAAATCCAGAGAGTCCAGTTCTAGCATGAGCCCCGAAGGGATCTAGTCAAAAGTAACAGACCTAATGTTTTATTCAGCTGCTGTTCCCAGATGAAACCCTCAGCTTCAGAGGGGAAGGCATTCAAAGTACCACCCTACCGACTGTGTGTTAAAACAAAAGGTATGCAATCCTGACCTTCTTCCTATTGGAGTGGCCTATGTGCAAATAGTGATGATGGTGAGGGAGCAGCGCTTCTATTTGGAGAAGGTATAGCAAAAAGGTAATGAGGAGACTTTCGTCAGTCAATCACATACCTTAAAGACCCACTGCCCTTCGTTCAATTGTGATAATGAAAAAGCATCCAGTGAATAATAAGTACTTAAGGTACAGTACAGTGCTGCAAACCTTTCAGTCCCCAAACTATTACGACAGGAGTGGTCTCAACTGGGGTTGCTTGGTCTCCTGGGTAAATTATTATTTTGGTGGGGGGTAATATTTCAAATTGGATTCCTTAAAAAAAAAATGTTTTTATAATTTACCGAGCGAATCCAATTAATAAAAATTACCTCAAAATTACTACTAGGAATGTTGCATTCTGACATAATGGTGGGGTGTTGAACAGGAGATCTGGAAATTTTTAAGAATTTTGATCAAACAGATGTGGCAAATGAGCTGTCCGTTTTCTGTGAAAAGAGCTAAATGAGCAGGCTTCCACAAAAAAGACTGGGAGTGTTCTTCATTGGTTAAGAGGTTGTGACTTGGAAGTCCATCAGCCCTGAGAGTTGATAACTCCTTCATCCACCATACTGGCAGTAGAATCTCAGTGAGCTGAGTCATAATCAAATTCACACAGTCTTCTTAGTGAGTGCACCTTTGGTGTCATGGTGATGGTCCTCTCCAAGGGAATGGTGAACACAAAAGTGTGGGACCACAAAAAAACAACGGGTAGTTAATCCAGGACTTGATACCATGTAGTGTTACTGTTGTGCCTATGGTTTAAATGAGTTAGAGACAAATCATTCACATCTATATTGCTTTCTATTATATTTACTTTCTATTAAGGATTGTGTTTCTGTTTGCTGATGTAAAGTATAAAAACCTATGAGCGCATCTATATTGGAAACATGGAACTGGATTTTGTGCTAATAAATAATAAATACTAAACACAATCCATAACACGATCTTTGTCTCTTTGGAAAAGTACACCAAGGCAAGAAAATTTGCTGTTCCAAATGTGTTCTAGGTTTGTGTAAATGCAGTTCTCCCGACATGAAGGTGGAATGGGCCAGCGATGTGGTTGTGTGTGTGTTGTGGTAGTTTGGCAGATGTCACCTCAGACCAGGTAGAAGGCTGTGTGCGTTCCTTCACAAGCTTTAGGATCTGGTGTAAACTTCTCCTGGTTGATCAAGCAACATGATAAGACCAAGAAAAGCATTTAACAGCAAAACAATCCAAATACATGAAAGTGACAACATATAAACACATTTTCTTTCTTAAAGCTAAACCAAGAATTAAACAACATTGACTTGACACAATCTGAGCTGTTGAACTTGGGACTTACTTGAGACCATTACTACTTGGGACTTGAGTCAAAAGTCAGTATGTAAAAATTTGAGACTTGCTTGGAACTTGCGAAAATATTCATGTTTTCAGAAACCAGCTACATTTTCAATGGTTGAGAAAAATCCAATCACTCCGTACATCTATACATCAGTCAATCCATTTGTGATGATCCCTGTCATTCAGTGGGATTGTCCTACAGTACTAAGATTGTAAAATATGTGGAAGAAAATGTCACAGTTCTGTGTGAGATGAAGACATCTTTCTTTAAAAACAAAAGGCCAACATAGGTTGCAGGAAAATTGGAACTGAGGTACAACATTAAACTGACACAAACAGAAGACCAGAAGGGCAATATAGAGACAGCTAATCGAGGAGAACAAAAACCAGCAATGTGCCTAGAGGCCCCTCTACTGTCAGGTCCTGACTGTGACCCCCGGGCACATAGAGATGCCTAGAGGCCCCTCTACTGTCAGGACCTGACTGTGACCCCCGGGCACATAGAGATGCCTAGAGGCCCCTCTACTGTCAGGTCCTGACTGTGACCCCCGGGCACATAGAGATGCCTAGAGGCCCCTCTACTGTCAGGACCTGACTGTGACCCCCGGGCACATAGTGATGCCTAGAGGCCCCTCTACTGTCAGGTCCTGACTGTGACCCCTGGGCACATAGAGATGCCTAGAGGCCCCTCTACTGT